>WBMV01002889.1:2214604-2243339 GCA_013396655.1 Campylorhamphus procurvoides
CCATACCCTCCCACATGCTCCACCCCCTCCCCGTCTCTGATCCTGGAATTATGTTCCTTATAGTCTTCACCAAATGCTTTAATGAAATAGCTGGAAAATGCCTGCAATATTGGCAGAAATTTTTTCCTTAACTTCATTTTTGGAAACAACTGAGCCATTTTTGACAATACCCTTTAAGAATTACAAAGAAAATAAATACAAAAAAATCTGAACACACCATAAATCCTGAATCAGAAGCAAAGGACAAGCATGGAAAATTTAAATCCGTGCAATTAGTTTAACAAAGTTATAAATATCTGCAAGCTGAGACTTTTATTGTTTCCATTGAGTTAGACAATCTCAATTTAGACATTATGGCTTGCTATAACACAATCCCCCACCCCTGCCCTTCCAAAAATGCAAAGGCTGAAGTTACTGGATTACTCAGTTGATGGTTTCTACTTAAACTCTTTCAGACTCTTCATGCAGCTAATGTAGAAATAAGACTAATGTCTGAGTATTGTTTTAATCTGTCTGAGTGTTGTTCTAATCTAATGAACACATGAAGTAAAATAATCAGATACTGGCAAGTTCATGCAGTTTCGACAGTTCACTTTTGAACTACTGTGCAAATAAACTTTTCAGAGTTTAACTTTACTTAAACAATTCAGTGGTTCCTGTTGCTACTCTTGCTGACCTTCTACGTTCAGTTCTCTTTTTCTTAAAATTCTTTCCAACCTTTCCAGTACTTGTTTTTAATGTACTGTTCTTACACAAAGACCTGCCAGCTACTGTCCTGTGATTTGAAAAGGGATGCCAAACATTATGGTTCTTCATACATTTCATGAACTAAAAAGTAGGAGGATAGTCTCAGCGCTATAATAATCATAAAAAGGTAACCCACTCCCCTCCCCTCCCCAAAAAAGCATCTTTCTAACTGATATCTGAGATTCCTTATGTTCCTGGGTCCTCTAATTTTTCTTCAATGAAGAAATTGTCAAGGCTTGAGTGAGCCATGTTTATTTATCAGAGGAGAAAACAGGCTAAAATCTTTCCTAATTTTCAACCCTCTAATCTCGCCAAAGTCAATAGGATTACACCAACATGAAACAAAGCAGTATTTATTCACTTGCCCCTATTCTCTGCCAGTCTGTTATAACAGCAATAGTTCTTTTGATGACTTCTGTGTGTGTTGCATGTTGTATCTTGTAATCTTGCTTATTATTTTTCTCAGCATGTCTCGTAGATTAGTACAAAAGTAGAGGGAAAGGTTAAATAGGAAGTGCTGTATAAATATCCACCACCATCCATTCATGCTTGAGTTCAGCAGACACTGTTTCTCCCTTGCTGTGCTAGATATAGATTTTGGCAGCCTGGAAAGTTTCAAAGAGAAATGTAACAAGAAAACAATAAATTAAAAGCTTCACCAGTACCATTTTAATATATGTATTTTTAAATATACAGTATAATCCTTCCCAGCTCATTTTTACTATTACTAAGCCAAGGAAAATCATGATGGATTTATTTTAAAAATTCTGTTTTTCTTTATTTAGATTGTAAATCTCATTCATGTACCGTTAGCAGATGCTAGTTACTGCTAGCTACTGCTAGTGTCTTTTCTGGATCATGCTGGCATAATATAAGATAAAAGACTTTCAGAGCTGAGAGTTTTCCTGAGATGATCAAAGCTCTGCAAAATTTGCTGTTTCACTGTAACATCTGCGGCTGGGTCATCAATTTCCAAAGCATCTCATGGTGGCTGAGAAGAATAAAAAGAGGCCACTCAAAGATGAGCTGGAAGATACTCCTTTGCCAGGAAAAGCAATAACTGAGCCCCTGAGTGAGGTGGAATATCTGGGTACTTCCAAAATGTAAAAAACCCTCCCTCAACTAGCCTAATGAAAAAGACAAAGAAATGTAAACACATATACACACATGAGGATCTGCATCTTTGGAGAAAACAGATGTAAGTGCAGACCATTACACCACATTTTTAATTAACTTGATGTAATGGTATAATATAATCCTGAGATTTCTGTCCAGGCATTTTTTCTAAGACTGAAAGTAAATTATGATATAGATAGGCATGCTGAGTAGCATGACATAGGATTACTTTGGGAGTAAGTCACAGTGACACAGGCTAGTAGAAACTGGCTGTATGTAAGAGCTTCTCAACTCTTTTTTTTCCCCCAATGGCACTTAGACTCACAGAACTGCTGCAACAATGGGGCTGACACAATCCAATTGGACATTGTTGAACGGGAACCACTCCTTAGCCATTTCATTTTCCCATTCTTGGACCAAATTTTCACATTTAAGCCTATAATTATTAATAGCTTGCTGCATATGTAGGTTTATCAACTTCGGTTGAATTTCATAGAGACGTAGCAAACGTGGCAAAAGCTAGGACACTGTCTATGATTCAGTATAAAAAATCCCTCTGAGCTACATTTTGCTCTCAGGAACAGTCTGACACCTCCAATTACTGCAAATGTTTGTTTTCCTCCATTTGGTGGAAACCCATGTAGTGTCAGGAAGCACAATTCTAGTCTTCAGTAATTGAATTTGGCTGATCGGCTACATCAGCTGGTATGAAGAAATCTCTAATGAGGAAGGGCTCAAGACAGTCTTTGATGAGTAAGTCTCCCATGATCAAGTAGTTTTGTTTCCTATATTTTGGATGTTATGTATCCATGCCTTAACCTGTTTTACATAAGGTTAATCAGACAGAAAAAAAGCCACAACTCTTCTGAGCCCCTTAGCTAATAAATATTATTATCTGTCAGCATTTGCTGTGTGTGATTAAGCACAAAGAGCCTGTTTCTTATTTTATTTTTTATGGGCTGGGAATCTCCCTCACATTCACTGCCATGTTGCATGAATCACCAGGACTATTTTTATTCTAATAATAGTTCTCTTCTAAAAGTTGAACTGGATAAACTGAATACTCTTAAACATTGTCCAGCAGTTTAAGAATGGAACTAATGGCTGTAAGAAGAAGCCGTAACAGAATACATTTTGTTTTAAAGGCTTGGCGCAGCATATCCTAAATACATTCAAAATGAAGTCTGAAATACCAAAAAAGGTCACAAAGCAGAAAGCTCAAAACTCAGTCCCTCAAACTTTTTCTTGCATGTAATTTTGATGCTGTAGGGACATGTATCTACAGGGTCATCTTGTATCTCCTCTACTTTTAACCCTTTACATGTATTTCTCTCAACACAACAAGAATCCATTTATATGAGTCAAAACACTATGATTAATGGAACAACATGACACAGCTTAAGTTCATGGGGCCAAGCAGACCTTTGTTGTAAGTGTGTGTCTTACAGTGCTTCCCAGGGTACACAAAATGTTCATTAGTGAGGGAAAAAGGAACGAGACACTTGCTTTTCTCATTATTGTTAGCTTTGTGGCCATTATTAAGCATAATTGTCTGTCAATATGCTGAGAAGACTAGGGTATAGATTAAAGCTCCTTTTGTTGTGCAGGGTTATGAGAAATGCTGGGATACAGTCTGTTTAGGGGCAAGTCTTCAAGTCACCCAGCATACAGAGAAAAATCTGTGCAAGTTCCTCTGGTCTTAGAAAGCAGCTAAAAAATTCAGCTCAAAGAGTTCCTCCTTTATAGATTGAACAATGTGTAATTAAGTCATAGCTTGTGAAAAACAATGAAAACATCTGTAAAAGAGAATTTGCCTGAGTATTCTCTTTTTTACCAGCAATGCCTTTTATAAATATAACACTTCTGCCCTAGAATGATTATTAAACTATAGAGCTTTCATTCAATCAAGAGGAATGAATACACTGTGCTTTGCACCAGGAGGTACTGGTTCATTATGATTGCAGTAAGAAAGGCACTCTGTAAGGTGTATTTTAAATCAGCATTTATTAGAGCTAGCACTACAAAGAAAGAGAGGGTGGTATAGATAACCTCCCTTCCCTTCAGGTGCTGAAAACCCTGATTCATGCAGTGCCAAGCAGGCCTCTAATCAGGATGAGGAAAGCTGTTCAGAGCCCATCCATGGAACAGTTGCCCCAGTTTGGCCGTTTAAGGTATTTTTTTACAAGTAAACAAGTCTATTAATCATTTCTAGTGTCAAAGAAAGAAGATATGTGAACTTGCACTGTGAGCTAAAGGCAAGGCCACGCAGGTGGTGTAATCACTAGCACTGAGTGGGAGCTGCCTCCAGGCTCCCCTGTTGGAGTTACTGTTCCAGTTTATCATGCATTCGAGGGATGTGAGCAGCACAAACTGGGTCTGAAGGCCATACTGTATGTGTAACACAGCACTGCAAACACTGCATGGGCCTGTAGCTGCTTAGGTTAGCTGTGATGTGGGTCACTGACTCCTCCAGCTACAGTGGTCTTCTGGTCAGCATCACTACATGCAGTTATAAAGGTACACTTACACATGCTTCAGGAAAGCATTCACAAGGCTATATAAAATCAAGCATATTGAACAGTGTATGTCTAAGAGAAAAATCTCATTATATTGTATTGTGAGAGGTTGTTTTTTTTTTTTCCCCAGTTACTTGCAGGTCAAAGCTGGATGAACTGCCACGGCAAGATTAACAATTTACTGCTGTTGGAAGAGGTGCTCCTGCTTCCCCTGGCTTCATTCCACATTGCTGTATGTTTGCTCTCATTCATGGACCTTTCACTAGTTATGTGATGAGCCATTTCAGCTTACTAACCACGCAAAAAAGCCTATACACTTCATGCACCCCCCACCCCTCTCAATTAGTTTTTTAGCAAATTAATGAGTGTAATAGATCATGGGGAAATTTACTGCTGAAACTGGGAGAGCAGAGTGTGGCTTTAATTTTTTTTTTTAGCAGCACCCTAATAGATCAGCTAACCCCACCTTGCCTGACTGCATGGCAAGCAATCTTCTTATCCACACACATGCCCACACCCCATATTGTGTTACAGACATGAGACCTAAAGATGAATAGAAATACATTTTCATTATATCAAAGTTGCAGCTTACAATACTAAGAATGTACTTAGTATAAGATGCCTGTTACAGCTTTTTTGTAACTACAAACATTTATTTATGTACACTTGCATGAATGCTGTAACAACGGCACAGTAATATCACTAGGAGTACCTAGTAACACTTTTTATTCACATTTTCAGCAAGATACTAGTAGGATTTTTAAAAACAACTGAACTTGGTAGTAGTACCTTTTCTGCAGTGTGAAGGAACTTTGACAAGACGTTAGCTTTTTAAAAGCATAGAATTACTTATTAACCTCGATTTTTTATATAAGAAAGGTCCCTTGTATCAACTATTCAAGTCCCAATTGCCATGTTTCTTTTGCTTCCAGAATACTCAGATTTTTAACTTCCTTATCAGCTCCCAGGCTCGCTTTACTGAAAGAAATGATGCAGTTAAGAAACTGTTAAGAATTTTTTTGTCTAGAGAATTTAAAGTCCAAGAACTTTCCCACTGATTTCCGTGGGATGTTTTGTTTACTAACAAAAGCGGCATACACTATTCCTTTGTGATTACCGATCCTCCTTCTCTGGCTTAGTAAACAGAGGTTTATGAAAATGTTGCTCATTTGATCTGTTATTGTAATATACCAGGGAAGCTCATAAAAGCACAGAGCAGTTCTTAGTATGGAAGTACAGCAGCTTAATCCATTGACCATTTGTGGTAGCAGCAAGGAAAAAAGAAATCTAGCTTTGAGTCAGAGCCTGAATGATTTTTTTTAACTTACACTGGGAGTAAAGGTAACAGCAAAACCAATGCAGGTGTTGTTAATTTAGGGGTCATGGAACACTCATATGATATCAGGTGTGCTTTGAGTGATACAGAGCACCACAGGAGGTAATTAGGTGTGACAGCATCACTTATTCTTTTAATTTCATAATCTGACTATCCATCTCATGTTATTCTGCCTGTCACTTGTCAAGACTCACACTGCTGGCTGCCATCTCCAGTCCCCAGCAGCTGGGAGAAATCACATATTTATGCCTCTTTGCCACTCACTGATCTGGCACACATCAGAAGTGGCCAGTTCATGAGTTCTTTGATATTACAGCCAGCTGTGCTTGATGAATGGGGTCATGGAGTAGGGAAGAAGCAGAAGTACTGCTACCAACATGCATTTTCCCTTTATGGAGGTCCCACATTCAAAGAAGCGCTCAGTAGGTGATAACACAGCTGCAGTTCAATGCCATGGCATCCACAGTCTGATGTAATAGCTTCTTCCCTGTCGCATTACCCCAGGTGTCAGATGCATCACTCTCACCATGTATGAAGAGTAACAGTGGGTCTTCCATATGGGTAGGAAAGAAACATGAGACGTTTACCTCCCAAAGAAAAGTTTGCTTATTCAAAAAAGCAGACACTCAGAACTCCCCATGTGCTAAAGACTCTTGAAAAATACTAATGTCCTCAATTACCACTACATTGTCTCTATTGCTTGTACTCTCTCTATTACATGAAATTCAACTTCCTTCCAAGGAAAAAGGTATGAATGTTCACAGAATGTGAATATTTTGGGTGGCTCTTCAAACCAGGCTCAGGCAATTGATGGCAGGTGAGATTCTAGCTCAGATAATTACCAAAGTTACTAGCATTTATGTTAACTAAACTTTCTGTGTTGATGTAGCTGGACTGAACCATCAAGAAAAGGTTTTCAGGGAAAAAAGTATCTTTTTTTTTAGGCCAACAGGAATAGCTGCAAAAGTTGCACAAGCCTTTAGGGCAAAAAAAATCAATTTTCAACTTTATACATCAAGAAATTGCAACAGCTTTAACACTGCATGATGATAATCCTCCTCAATCTACTTCATGCGCTTCCCCGTTGTGTGCAATGACTTCTATCTTTTTCAGGAAACGTGTTCAAGGGGTGATTAATGGAGTGTTAATTGTTCTCTGTGAGGATTCACACTGCATTTCATCATCCAAAACATACTGTGGTCAAGTTGGAAACAATAAAAGACAGGAAATGGTAGCACAAGCTATACATATGCTTGTACAGCTTTTAGGGTATCTTCGTGTTAGCTGGCTACACTGAAAGATGGTGAATGCTTTTTTGAAAATATACAGATAAATAAAACCCAGATTGGCAAAATAAACACCTAAAGTCCTTGCAGTTATTTCTGTTCTGTGCAACTCTGTGAATGATGTGATGCGAGATGCCTTTGTGAACTAAACTCCTTGAAAGAGAAAGAGATCCTGTGACATAGCTGCTTCTTGAAATCTCTCCCCATGATTTCCACCCTGAAGATGTGGTCACAGAGGATGTTTTGTCATGTTCCTGTATTTATCAGGTCTCCATATCTGTCATCTACTAAACAGTAACCTCTCAGAGATTATAATGAAGATTATTAGATAAAAATCACAACCACAGATTAAAATTATCCAACAAATCTGTCTTTTACCAGAGTATATATTCAATGTCTACCGCAGTTCTAGGAAAATCTAGCAAAGATGAGAATGTAAATGTAAAGAAATCCCAAGACTTCTCAGTTTCTTTGGCAATGATGTTGACTATCTGCTAGTTACCAGAGTAAACTCTTTCTAACTGCCTCCAAAGATCGGAAGGTCAAATTGTTCTCAAGAAAAATAATACATTGTTCAACTGTTCTTACAAAGTTTTCTTTGTACCTACCCTAGAACTTGCCTGGAATCAGTTTCCCATACTAACCTCAGTGAACTTGAAAAACAACTCATTGCTTTTTCCATAAGGACTTCACATTTTCTTAACTGTTGTATTTAGTACTTGGCCTTTTTTTCTTAGGCAGAACAAGGTCATCTTATTTCAACCTTTCCTTACAGGTTATCTTTCCTAAATCACATCCTTGGATTCTTTCCCATTTATTTGTATTTGAGCCTGACCGCACAAAGAATACCTCCATTATGTTAATTCACACAGCCCTCATGAACAGATTTCAAAGTGACAGTGCTTCATTTAAAATGTCATCATATTGTTAATTTTTACAACTTCTTCTTCACTGTTTGCCATATGTGTACTCACTGTATTCCTTTTGAATACTTGCATTTGTATTGGTGTGGGTTTTTTTTTTTTGTTCTTCTTTATTTTTATTTCCAATTATTTCACCAATCTAGAAAGATCACTCAAAATTGCAATTTGGTCCTATGTATTCTACCTTTCAGTTTCATATTATTCACATATTTTCAAAGTGCATTCTCTATACCTGATAGCCATAAATGAATGTGGTATGAGACCCAAGCTGGACCAGTTGACACGTTCTCCTAACTGATAACTGCTTACTCAAGACTTACCGGTAACAAGTACTTTCCCACTTTACAGTAGATAAATCACCTTTCTTTAGTTTGGAAATGAGACCATCCCACATGACCATCTAAAAAAAAGGCTGCTAAAATTGGATATACCATACAAATTCTCTCTTCTCATACTCTGGACTCATCACTTTTGTGAGAAGGTAACTAGATTGTTGTCATATGATTTCTTGCAGAAACATCCAGAGCACCTGTTTCTTATCACTGTGTTATTCTACAGATGCTCTTCAATTGATTGTTTAGTAATGAGTTAAACAAAGTACTTCTCTTAATACCAGAGTTTCACTATTTTATGGTTCCTCAATGACAGCTTTTGTATTTTTTCAGTCTTCTTGTACGGTATATCAGCAGAGAAAGAGTATGACAGACATGACATATGGCCAAACACTGCTGACTGTAAAAAGTGTTCATATGATATTTTTTAAGCTGTAGTTACATTTATTTTGGAAGAAAATTTTAATTTAGAGGCCTCTCAATGGGCAAATGTTTTCATAAAAGGGGTAAAGGCAAATATAATGGAAATTATAAGACATTAAAAAAATACTGAGTCCAATTTTGATGAAATTTTGCCAGCATGCAAGTCTTAAGAAAATTTCTTGAGCCAAATCTTTCAATTTCTTAGCCTCCAAAACTTCCACTGGCAGCTGTGGAAATTCTGGACAGAGGAAACATGATTGGATACTTTTCTTTGTCTGATCCCAAAAGCTCAAATGTCTGATTTTGCATTGTATTTTCTTTCCTTAACATAAAAAAAAACCCAACCAACCAAAAATAAAAAAATCTACTTAATGGAAATAAAGTTATTCAGTACCCCAGAATATCTCTAAATTCACGTAACTGCTAAGTGAAGGGTGGACAGACAAATGATTAAAAGTGCCTGACTCCTATTTCAATGCCAAATGCTGACTTCAGACTCTTTTACAAGATGTATTATTATTATAAACTGTATGACTGTCTTCCAAAAACTACTATAATTTTTTTAAAAGTGCTAAAATTAAGTAAAGGATCTAAAGACATATCTAATCTCTGATATGTTCAAGGAAAATACCAGAACAAAAAATACACATACACAATCTAGGTAAAAATCTTAAATGCCTTTTTTATTTCTATGTTAACTACTCTAAAAGCAGCTACATCCCTGCCAGGTATTTAAGCACATGCTTTCCCTGGAGCAGATTTGGAGATTTAGGGCCCAAGGGTTTAAACCATAAAAAGAAACTAAGACATAATTAAGTGCTATTTAATTAGGCCAGTAATATAACCACAACTTTAATAAACGTTTGTGCAGAAGCCACAGACTTTTCGACTGCCCTGACTTTTAACAAAACTTTAAAAAATATTCTATCACATAAATTATACCCCTTGTATCTTCAACAAGGTCCTTGCCATTTTCATTTTATATCCCTTTTCTAATTAAAAGCTTTTTACTTTACGTGGCTCAGTTCTCTTTACCATTACAGTAAGTACACATTTTCTAATAGCTTACAATTTTCCTAAACTGGATAAATTTGTGGGGCAAAAAAATCTCTGCCTACAGCTTTTACAAAATGTAAATCTTAGCATAAGACTTTACATTAATTTCTGAAGTTTTCATATTTTGATCAATAAATTAAAAAAAAGCTTTTATTCTCATCATATTCTAAAATGTAAGTTTTATGAACAGTCAGAACTTTTAGAATTCAGGAATACCTGAGAGACTCCACATGCTTAAAGTTAAGCTAACATCTGCAAAATTCTGATTGGAATACTTGTTGAAACATGGGCATATTCAGCATCTTTTAGAAATTATTTCTACAGAACAATTGATAAATCTTCATAAAATTATGCACATTATGTAATAAACCATCCTTGACTGCAGAAAAAGTATTTACATTGTAAATATTTGATGAAATATATATATTTCTATTAATAAATCACTTTTAGAAAGATAAACAATTACACTAATTTGTCTTTTCTAAAACATCTATAAATTAACCAAATATAAACTGGTTCAAATACAACTATGTATAACACTACATTACTAGTGGTTTTTTTGGCCTAGCTTCATACTCTCACTGTTTGGAGTTCCCTGTTTTCTTTAAAAAAATGAAAATCACAGTGAATACATTCTTCAGAAAATATTTTTTATTATAAAATGTACAGTACATTGACCTTAATATTATAAAACATTGCAAGGTATCAGAGTCTTGTAAAGACCAATAATTTATAAAATGAGACCAGGTTCAGTCCTATTCTTTCTAGTCTCATAGTCAGATTAAAAATATATATATATAAAATATATAATGAATTATTTGACCATAGCATCCTTAGTAGCTGGCAAATGTTTGTTCATATGTTAAGGCAGCTAATCTCTGCATTTTTATTAAAATAGATCACTCTCATTTGCTAAGTTAGTCTTTGATTTTGAAAAGCTGATAGAAGCATGAACAGAAAGGTTAGTAACCATATTCTATAAGGCTAGATTATGTAAAGGCGCTGCAGGGTATAAAGAAAATTATGTTTTACTAAAGCACTTCTATCACTGCAGCTCAATTATTAACAGTTAATACTTCTTTGGTACTTTTAAGGTGCTTGTTAGAACAAGAAATAGCTTTGGACTATTGACAAGAATAGAGTACTTTAGGTCTCAGATGCTATTGGATAGCCTGAAAAACCACATTACACTGTCTAAACAATTTAAAGACCTTTTCCAACATGTTAGTCTCTTCAGTTCCAGTATGTCTAATGCCTCCTTTTATTGCAGAGACTTACTACCGTATTGAGTACAAAAGCAATGCAGATTAATTCCTTTTTTTTTTCTGCTCTCAGCCTTCCTGGCATTGTTGCAAGCAGTACTTTCCTCATTGCACTCAACTGGCAGTGACTTGAACACATGTATGCAGCCAAAGGCATTTGTTTTAGTGTAAGAATATGTGTATGTAGGTTGTTTTCGAATCACTTCCTAGTATATTTTTAGCAGTGCATTTATAGAAGCCTGCATCCCTTTGAGTGGACTGCTGGATGACTAATGACCCCTGAGGATGAAGGAATTTGTTTCCATACAGACGGGATTGAGCTCCTGTTGTCAGATGCGATTTATCTGGAAGCTCCCATGTTATTTCTGCTTTAGGAATCCCAATGGCCATGCAGTTCAGTTTGACTGAGTTTCCAGGTCTGGCATAAATGACAGGTGCTGGCTCACTGGTGATCCGGGGAGGATAGGCTATCACAATGACAGGCACAGTCATAACAGAAGTGCCATACTCTGTCGACACCTTGCACAGGTAAGTGCCCCTGTCAAACACAGAAGCCTCACGCACCGTCAATGAGCCATTCTCCATCAGGGAAAAGCGACCTACAGCCTGGGGGGCATCCATAACCATCCCATTGGGCAGCGTCCAGGAGATCTGTGCCCGCTGGTTTGGCTGGGTGATGCAATGAAGCTGCAGAGTTTCTCCATTGATGATGCTGACCAGGTTGTTGTACTGGTTGCTAATTTCTGGCCTGAGTCCCACCTTCAGGAAGACTACGCGTTCCACATAACCTCCGGGGTTTCTGGCTGTACAGCGGTAAGTCCCAGCATCCCCAGCAGATAGGCCACTGATGTGTAATATCCCATCCTTCTTATGGTAGAATCTGTGCAGACGACTACCACTCAGCACTTCAGAGCCATTGGGAAGTATCCAGCTTGTGCTGGGTTTCGGGTTCCCCTGGACTGAGCAGTTCAGATTGATGGTGTGCCCAGCAATGGCAGTGATCCTTTCAGTGACAGGGTCTCTGAAGGAGGGTTTCTCCAAATGGTCTGTGACGAGGAGCTGTACAAGCAGTCTTGCTTCCCCTCCTTCATTCCGTCCAATGCATTGCAGCTGCACTGCATCTGTCTGCCTCACTCCTCTGATATCCAGTGTACCATTGTGATGCACAGTGATCCTGTTCCCATAGTAGGGAGCTGGTAAGATTACTCCTTCTGGGAAAGCCCATAAGACCCGTGGAGCAGGGATACCTTCAGCTTTGCAGTCAATAAGTTTCCGGCTGTCCCTGACGGCTGTCTCCTTCACTGATGTTATTGCACTGAAATGACCATTGATTCTGGGAGGCTGAACATCAACATGGATCCAAACGATTTTCCGATCTTCTCCAGCACTGTTCCGTGCTACACAAGTATAGTTACCACTGTCAGATCTTTGGGCCTTTTGGATGAGGAGAGTGCCATCCCTATAAACCTGGTATTTGTCGGATAGAGCAGGAATAGGCCTGTTGGTTGGGGAGAGCCAGGTCACTTTGGGAGTGGGTTCTCCTTTGGCTTCACATGCTACTGTGACAACATCGCCATAGGGCACATTAATAATGACATATGTTTTATTTTTGATAGTTGCAGGTTCGGCCACTACTTTGACCCGCACTTTCATTTCATCCCTCCCAATCTGGTTCTCAGCATAGCAGGTGTAGTCCCCTTCCTCTCTCAGTCCAACATCATTGAAATACAGGGTTCCGTTATCGAAGACCACATACCGCTTTGTCCGGCTGCCACTGTCGTCTGACTGCATGAAGGTATTGATCATGCTGCCATCTGGGAGACCCCAAGAAATCTCTGGATTTGGCAGACCTGTGGCTACGCAGTCAACTTTCAGATCTCCTCCGTACTTCACCTTGTGGTTATTCTCATTCTTATGTTCTATTTTGGCTGGTTTCATCATCACATTCACTTTGAGGACCACATAGTCATCCCCTACCTTATTGCGTGCCACACATAAATAGTCTCCAGCATCTTTGTCTGTAACTGAATGAACAACCAAAGTCCCATTGCTGAATACTTTGATTCTAGTCTCCAGGGTACTGTAAAGCAAAAAAAAAAGGAACAGAACATGAGCTGCAAAATCACATTTTAGATATTAATTACTGAGTGAGATCTGGGGGAAAAAACCAACAACTCAACAATATTGGGGGGAAAAAAAAAGGATAGGAGCATTCCTATTGTTAGATAATTAGATGGTCTGAAACATTCAAGGTATTCACCACCAAAAAGCAAATGGAAAAAAATTAATTCTGCTCACTTGTAACCAAGCAATTCTGTTGCATTTAGTAACTTTAATGATGTTTTTGACCATTAAACAACCAAATTATGGTGGTTTTGAGCCTTCTGACTGGAGGTACAGTATTCTATAACATTCAAATGTGGGATCTCTCAATTATATAATCCACATAAATCTGTATGGACCATAACTATGGAGTCTGGCATTTGGGTACTACAAAAAAACAAATCAAGATAAGGAACTTTGTCTGGCATCGGGAATTAGAACCCTTTAGAGCAGACAAAAAGCAGCAAAATGTTGCTAAGCTTTGAAATGAAGAAAAAAAAATCTAAGATGCTAAAAAAGCTATTATTCCTTTCCACTTCACTATGGAGTTAGTTTATTGTTGTCATGACCAATTTCATCAGTAGCCACAGTTCTCTCCCCAGAGAAAATATCCCATACTTGAAAAACAGCCTACATAAAGATCAAGACAGAAAATGAAAAAACCTGGAGTATTTTGTTGCTACCACTATAAGAGACAAAACAAAATCCAGATTTTGTGCTATCTACAGGCTCCCCAAATATATTTCTTGTGAATATGAAAAAAATTATGACTACACTCATCTGTGAAGAAAGCTGTTTGCAATTACGTATTTTAATCACAGTGCATTTCTCGCCTGTTTACAGTGCTCAAAGAGTGACCTATGAATAATTTCCAGAGTAGAAACTGTGTGTTCAGCCAAGTCTTAGGATAGTTACTGTATGCTCATAGAAGTGATATTTTACTTGATATTGCAGACATTAGAGAAGGTATTGTTTTAGGCATTTGTGTGAAACCAGGCTTGCACAGACCTTATTGTGAGGTAACATTTGTTTATACAAATGTTGGCAAACTGATGATGATTATTTAAATAAGTTCATTTCTCTGCCCTGTATTTACTGTGTATAAAGATTTGCACAAGAGATAAAATTCTATGATCCCATTTCTCCCAGGAGAAAAGAGGCACCTGTGCAACTCTGCGCAGACTGAGCAGTACACAAGTTGGATATCTTAACTTTGACACTGGCGTTTTTACTACATTTACAAGTGGCTGTGAAAGACAAATAGTGGTAGCTTATCCTAAACACTTGAAGCTAACTTTTCAAGAGTAGTATCTCTTTCAAGAATATTATGCTAAGATACGACTTGATTGTCATTTGATATAATTTCAAATTCTTTCTTAAGGATTGGATGCCTCATTCAAAACCCACAGAAATTAAGAACAAAACTTGTACAGGTGTGAGTGGGATTTTCTCTAAGTTCATCTCCACTGGGATTTAGATGTGACACTTCAAACAGTAATTTACCTGTGTAGGGAATCAATCATCCTTTTGGAAGGCAACCTCCATAATATCCGAGGCCAGGGGTCACCCGAAGCACTACAGTCCAAATGGAGGATGCTGCCATATGTTATATCTGTTCTCTGAGGAGAGCTCCCAGTGATCTTGGCATTAGATGCATGCTTCTTCACATGGAGTTGCACTGTTCTCCTGGCAGCTCCCACCATGTTAGCAGCAATGCACTCATAGGTCCCACTGTCTTTGGGGGAGACATTGCGAATATAAAGAGTTCCATTGGGAAAAACAAATAAATTCCCATTGACAAACTGAGAAGGTCGGATTTGCGTGCCATCAAAGACCACCCAGCGGATGTTGGGAGAAGGTGCTGCTTTGGCAGTGCAGTGGATGTTAATACTGCTACCAAGGGGCAAGGAAATGTTTTCTTGCTTTTCCTGCTGGATGATGGGGGGTAAGGCTGCAATATGCAGCCTCACTGCAATGCTGTCAGCTCCTGCAGCATTGCTTGCTATGCATTTATAAACTCCTCGGTCTGAAAAAGTTGCTTGCTTGATAGACAAAGTTCGATTTTCATTAAGCATTATCCTGCTTTCTGTGGTGGTGACTGTCTGCAAGATCTTCCTATCCGGAAAAACCCATGAAATATGTGGGCTTGGAGTCCCAGTAGCCTGACATTCCATTGCTATGGTCTCTCCAAAGTAGACCGTGACATCTCGATAGCGGGAAAGTAAAATTTTGGGCTGGTGGGCTACAACTGTGAGCATAACAATCATTTTATCTATGCCATGCAGGTTCTGAGCTGTGCACAAATACTGTCCACGATCCTGAAGTTGAGCATTTCTGATGAGGAGGGTACCATTTTTCCAGATTTCAAACCTTTGTAACCTGGTGTTGGTTGTCATTAGAGCTCCTGGGAAAGTGTAAGAAAGAAACAAAACGTCAAAGGTTTCAAGATGTACATTGTTGTAATAAAAAAGTCTTATGTTTCACTGGGAGATTTTAGATTTACTCACCACCAACTACAATTCAGAGGGACGACATGACACCTTCTGACACTCTCAATAGTTCAAATTAGTCTTTGTTTCTATTGCAGAACTAACCATACTACCTTGCAAACAATGACAGTATGGGAATTTTTAAAGGCTTTATGCTTTAATCTTAAATCTTTATGTAACTTTTCCTTTTGCACATGAAGATGACACACACATCAGTATTTAAGGTAGCAGTGTTAACAAATACAAATATTGCCATCAGAAATACTAACTGCTGTGACTAATCAGTTGGATGCTATTCAAAAATGAACTCATTAATGGTAGAGGAATTCTTTTACTATAAGAAATACTGCAAAGTTACTATTACCTGTAATGATTAATCACAATTAGTCAGATTTTATCTATAATGATTTAAGTGACAGAAAGTATTCTTCAGTGTTTTGAACTACTACTACAATGACCTTGAATTTCAATGCAACAACCCAAGAATTTGTATCCTTACAATCCATGTGGAAGAACATATTTTTTTCTACCTTACCTGTAGATACTTTTGTCCAAGTAATAAAAGGCTTGGGTTCCCCGACTGCATCACAAGGGATAAAAGCATCTGTTTCAGCAAGGATGGATATGCTCTGAGATCCTTGAGTGATAATTTTAGGTCTTTCTCCATGTATCCTGAAATTAGTGGACGACTGAATTACAGTTGAATTGTGTGGTATAATTCCTCCCACATAAGGCACAGATGGAAATTTTTGATGACGATGATGGCCATTTTTGAAAGGATGAACTGTAGTGGGTATCTGTGGTTTTGCGTGCTGAGAGGGAACGACTGGAGGGGTAATCTTTAAGATCACTGGTGGCAATGTGGTTGTTGTGGCATGTTGCATTGGAGGCCCTGGAACACCTGTAGCTTTCTGCACTATAATCCTAGTAGGGAAGGCCCGAGCAACCTTCTTCTCATTTGTGTCTTTTGGGACAAGTTGACTAGGGATGTCTGGTTTAGGATGCATACCTAAGTGAGGGAATATCCTTGTTCTGTTGAAAAAGAATGGTATTCTGGAACTGGGATAATAGGGGATCCCTTGACTTGGTACTCTCCCTGCTGTGCCTCTGTTATCTGGAACATAGTTATTTCCAAAAAGTCTGGAATTAATATTGTATCTGTTCTGACCCTGATTAATGAACTTGCTCTCAATGAATGGATTTGTTTTGTGAAATGGAGGGGCTAGTGTTGGGTTAATTGTTTCTCTCTGAGAGGCAAAAGTTTTCTTGTCCTGGATGGTATGTGCTGCATATGCTGTTATCTCTGGTTTGTTTGTGTAGTGAAGAGGCTGATGTGTTATAAAAGAGCGAAATGGACTCTGTGTTACAGAAGGCTTCACTGTGCCTCTTACTGGAATGTGCTTTGGAGGCACAACAGGCAGTCTTTGGTTCAGGCTTGGTATCATTCCAGCAGGTGGATGAGGAAGATTTGGATTTAGATTTAAATTTAAACTGTTGTTTGACTTGCTACTATACAACTCTTTGAATTGATCATCTTTTGACTGTATGCTAATCCTGTTTTGGTTAGAAAAAGGAGTAGGGTAAACATTCTGTCTTGAGCTCATCACCATTTTGTCACCACCTGCTTCAACTTGGTTTTTCTCTGGGAACCTTTCTTGATTGAAGGCATTACTTTCCTTGGTGGTGTAATGAAGAGAAGGATGTGAAGTGCTTGAAATGGAAGGGGGAAGTGTGACAAGTTTTATAAATGGAATAAAGGCAGTGGATGTGATCGGAGGCTTTTCAGTTGTCTGCAAATGATGAAACACATGTGACACAGCTTCCTTTTTATCCATGGATGATGGTTTAGTCCCAGCCTGAGAAGCAACGGATTTCTCAGTCTCTCTATCTGGAAAAGTCTGAGTTTCTGCTGTGCTGAAGGAGGAGGACAAAGTAATTACCTCATGTTGCTGAGGTGGCTCAATTTTTGCTGGTGTTTCTAAGGGTATTGTGGGATTCCATGGCTCCTTTGAAACAGAGAGGTCCTTAAAAACTTCAACTGTGCCAACAGAAATCATTAAGTCAGTCATAGTGGGATGTATCAGCTGGAATGTTCCAGCAGTTGTTTCATTAACCACAATTTCTGAGTCAAACAGTATAGGCTCTTCTTGAGATTTTGGTTTTGTGGATAGTATCATGCCATTCCTATGTGCAGGAGAAGTTGTGCTTGATTGTTCTGCCTTACTATCCAAAATATTAGAATCTCCTTTCATGTCCTTCTCCTCAGACACACTGTCCAATGAGTGGTATGTTGGCACTTCACTTTGCTCTGGTTTCAGAGGTACACTTGACTCTTTCGTGGGAAGTGCATCATGTACAACATATGATGTCAAAGTTGTGATGGGTGCAGTAACTGGAAGTGCCAAGGTTTCAGGAGCAGTAGAGTGTGCCAGTTGTTTAGCTTCAGGTGAAGAAGCAGTAGCCCTTAAGGAAGAAGTTGTGACCACATGTCTGATTTGGGGAATTTTCTCAGCTGGATGAGGAACTAATGAAGGAGTGGATTCCATATACTCCTCTTTCTTAGCCTGTATTGTGACATTGTTTTTAAGATCAGGAGTTGCAGTAGTCCTGATCACAACTTCAACTTCAGATGTCCTTGGAACAACAGGCACTGTCTTTGTGGTTAAAACAACAGGGGGTAAAGGCCTTGGTCTTTGCCGGATTCTGTTTGGCCTCAATCTCCTTCTCCCATAAGGCCTTTTTCTACCATGCTGAGTAATAAGTGAAGGCATAGTCTTTCTATATGGAGTTGTTGTGGTGGCCACAGTGGTCAAACTACTGATGGAAAAAGAAGTTTTTATCCCCTCTGCTGTTTTATGAAGAGCATTAGCACTGTGCAATATGAATATGGGATCTGGTTTTGGAGTAGCCAGGTTTCTATGTTCTTCTGCCTGAGAACTGTCTGCGTAACTGCTGGATGTGCTTTCTCGATTCACTGTATTCCTGTGGGTCTCATGTTCTCCCTTGCTCTGAACAATGATGGGTGTGGAAGCAGGAAAACTTGAACTTAAATCTGTCGTTTTCATCTGACCTGTGGATGTTTCTTTGTGCTGATATCTCAAGTCATTACTCTCTTCTGCAACAAGTGGAGAACTGGATGAAGGAATGGTAGTTGTGCCTAAAGAATCTGTTGGGATGATCTCATCCAGCTGAGGTGGTGTTAAAGTTATGGTGTCAGCTCTCATTGGGACTGCTTCATTTGACTTCATGTTTCTCTCCAAGACATTAAGAAAATCCACAGTCTGAGATTCAGCTAGGAGAGTAGCATCAAGTGGTAGCTCGGCAAAAGCAGAATTTTCTTCAGATAGAGAAGATTTAGTTCTATGTAGATTTTCCAGTGTGAAGGAACTGCTCTGAATATTAGGAAAGTTTGTCACAATTTGTCTGGTTAGAGGTTCTTCAGTGAAAGCATAGATATTTTCTTTGACTACAACTGAATCACCAGTCCTGACATCAAGGTGCTGCTCACCTTGGGGTTGCAGAGTTGCAGAAACAGGAGTTAAATACAAACCTGATACAGGAATTTCTACAGTGTCTATACTTGTAGGTGTTTCTAAAGCCCTGTGGTTGGAGAACGGTTCAGTCTCTGACCTCATTAATATGGACTGGACTGAAAATGATTCCGTGTTGTGTGAAACAGTGACTGCCAATGCTTCATCTTCACCCACAGGTGATGCATCAGCAGAAGAGTCCACCACATCAGCTGCTGTCTCTGAAGGTGGAGGGCTGGCTACCGGATAAGGGACTGGAGTAGTTTTCTGCATGACTGATGGCAGTGCAGTTGTTACAGAAATGGTTGTAGCTGTTGTTGTTCTAGGAAGATTCTTCCCACGAACCTTTGCCAGAATGTCAGCCCAGTGCTGTGGATTAATCTGCTTGCTTGCCACATTAATTCTCCTTCGAGATTCAAATACTCTACGGCCTTCTGCAACATTGCTGTCTTGGGTTCTATCAGTACTTTTCCAGATTTTCATTTTTCTTCTGCCTTTCTTACCCTTTTTAATTTGAGCCTCTGGTACCTGGTCACTTTTTTGTTTAAAAGGTATTTCCCAGTCTTTCAGGTGGTTCTTTCTTTGTGGGAACTCCTCCACTCCCACTGCCCCTGATCCCTCTCCATCATCTATGACCTGCCCTCTTGTTTTTGACAAACGTTTTGACCCTGGGCGCTTTTTTAGTTTTATTCGTTTAAATGACCTATCAGACACCATTTTATTTACTGTGATCCTTACAACAAATTGATCTGATCCCTGCAGATTGACAGCCACACATCTGTAATGGCCACTGTCACTGACATGGCTTCTTGGAATAAGCAAAGTACCATTATGGAGCACATAGCCTTTTGAAGAGTTTGATAAATCATTGAGTACCTGATTGTTTGGAAGAATCCAGCTCACTTGTGGGTCTGGAATGGCAACTGCATTGCATGGCACAGCTATTGGATCTCCAACATTTTTTTCAACTCTCACTACATCTGAATCAGCTACCTGAATAACTGGAGGCTGCACTAGAAGTCTGTAAGCCATTATGTCCACATCATCCCTCACCTGGGCAATGCAGTGGTACACACCTCCATCAGTGTAACTCACTCCTTTGATTATTAGTTGGCCACTACTGAGGATGGAAAACCTACTATCTTTCTGATTAAATGGTGCCTGTAGTTTAGTTCCATCTGGAAAGAGCCACTGAATGGAGGGGCTCTGAGAAGCTTTCACACTGCAGCTCAGCTGACACTCTGACCCTTCCACCACACTCTGTCCTGTTCTTGTGCCCTGGTTTTGCTCTATCATTACCCAGTTTCTCTGCTGTTTGGTGGTTTTGGTATGAATTGTCTGTGAAAACACAGTAAAAAAAGACAGCACCACTTTTTTCCCTGTACTCTGGCGCCTATTTAATTGGATATTTATAAGAGGTTGCATCACCCAGGAAGGCTCAGCCAGTATTTGAGCTTTTACACCTGTGTAGTAAAGAGCATCATAGTCTGAGCCTTGCCTGTACTGATAGCTTATTTTAGGCTCCTTTCTGAGCATAATTTCCCTCTCCAATTTGACAGGTACTTCACTGTAATAAGCTATAAGCTTCCACAGTTTTTCATAGTTTTCTCGATTCATGGGACATTCAAAATCCAGTGCAATTGTAGCATTTATATCTATCTCCTGAGTCTGGATTTGATTCCACTGAATTTTGGTAGAACCTGTTGGCTTTTTGATTTCACAGTCCAGGTGGACTATATTGCCATGCTCATCAGTCATATTTAGAACAATGTTCCATGGAGAGGACTGAAGTTCTTCCAGAGGGAGTTCATAACTGTCACCATCTTCTTCATCTTGAGCACTGCTATTTTGCCTCAGTGAGGACTGAATGACAGGTTTTTTACAGGAAATATCTCTCAAGTTTTGAATATCTTCTTTCTGCAGTTGTTTAGGGCTGCTGCACTTAGGACACAGCTGTCCCCCTTCATAGGCTTTGTCTTTTTTACATTTTAAAACACCTGCAAGAAAAAAAAAGGGAGGAAAGAAAATAAAAGGGGAAACAAAAGATAAATACGCCAAAAAACTCTGTTCTAGAGTTAGAGAACTCTCAAAAGTGTGAAATGAACTTCATGAGGAATGCATTATGCCACATGACACATAAGGCAAGACTTTCAGAATGGCAAGTCTTTGTTTTACAGCTGAATGGGCACCTGATTCTCAATCTATGATTTCTTCTGACTTTAATGAGAGGATTGAATACTCCATCCTTTGAAACTTGACTCATTCCCTCTGAATGAAATGCTGCAAAACCTAAGTGTGCATAACAACATTCTGTAAGTCAGTTAAAAACTACTCTATGTCAAAAAGTTTGCATCTGTACAGGGACTGCCTAACTATTTAACTTGTGGATCTAATGCATAGAGGAGTGGTTCTTTCAGCTTTCAAAAATGCAGCATTTACATGCTGGTATTCCCGTTCAATAATCCAGAAAGGTTTTTATTTTTCTCTATTAACAACAGTATTGGCAATACACAAAACATTCTACTGTAGCTACCACAAAGGGCTGACTAGTTCTTGCATGTACAAGCTATTTATTGGCAAAAAAACCCCACCAAGTGCCACTTCTTCCCTGATCTCTGCAATAGTTGTAAACTCTGTAATAATACAAAAAGCTAAAACAGAGAAGAGTTAAACCAGGAGATTATAGCCTTGACTCTTCTCTTCTGCCAATGCCAGAAAGACTTGTCTGTAGAGTAACAGTCATATTTTTATTACATTGTTCTGCTCACTAGAATGTCAAAAGTCATCTTATATATTTAGTTGGGAAACATACTGCAAATTAAATGTATTTCAGTTATTCTAAAAAAAAGTATCATCTTGAGGAATGAGGGATCTTTGAATGAATGAACAATATACTGATTGTTGTAAGGCAAAATGCCAGGAGAAAGGGAAATGCATGACAAATTTTCGTATCACTTTTTAAATTGAAAAATATATGCTTTGCTAGTCTGACAAATCAATTTTCTTGAAAAATTCTTACAAATTAAATATTTAAGTGAACAAGTTTATCACTTGCAGATTCAAATAGTATGTTTTAAAGATAAGGAAAATCTGGCCCACAATCAACTTGGCAGTGACCACACTGGATTGAAGAACTTTAATAATTCTTTCTGCTCAGTATTCCCAAAGAAGTTAATGTTATGTTTATATAAAGATACAAAATCTGTCATACATGAAAACAGCATGGATAAGTTCTTCCTCCTTTGAATAATCACTACTGTTTTAGTGTAAAGAGAATCTAACTGAATAAAAATGCTAACAAGCCAACACTGTACAGGAAAGAAAATTCACCTAATATTTCATGTATCTTACAGAACAACTTAAGCACACTTACTACACATACACACACATGATTTGGATTAAGGAGAGTACATAAGAATATTGTAATGTAAGCTAGAGAAATATAATATCAAAGTTAAATGCCTCAAGTATCAGTTCAGGCAGGAACGTTTGTGTTACTCATTCAAGTATCATGCACTCTTAAAAGTATTTTCCCAGATGCTCTTAAAATTACTGCCCTACAGCTAAGTGCAAAATTGCAGTGAGTTACATATTGCAATGAGTTACATCTTCTAAGATTCTACATATTCTAAGACCCACCATCATTCACCATACTTTCTCCAAATCATTATGCAAACCTTGTGATTCCAGAACTCATTTGAGGTATCTTCAGTTACAACGAAATGCCAATTCCCTCTGAGTATTTTTGCAGTAGTTCTGGGGTAACACCAGTCCCTCTGGCCTCCTCTAGTAAGCACTTAGCTACTTGAGATGGGACACTGCTGAACTTAGATACCCAAATTGAAAACTGACACTCAATCCCCCCTCATTTAGTGTATTCCTGATAAAGAGGCATTATAAAACACATTTTTGCTTCTGCACATGACCAGAAATGTTCCAGTCTAAGCAGTGAAACTTCCCTCATAACTAAGCCTGAATGAAGATAGATGATTTTATGAAAAAATTGTAGCATTGAAAATACTTAAATATTAACTGCAAATACTTGACAATATTTAACATAGATTTGCTCCATCATAAAAGGAATTTGTGATCAATGAAGAAACACAGATATAGACATGAAGGATGCATACTACATAGCAGCCTTAACAGTAATAGCATCCAAGATAGAGGACTTAACCAGGAATTTAGTAATGTGATTTCCATTCTTTCCTTAGACAAACAAGTTCAAATCCAATGTTACCACCTTCCATAAGAGCTTTGTTGGTTGAGGACAATTGACAGCCCTTAGGCAAACGTGCACTGTTGTGCAAACTAACACAATAGAAGTTTATAACTTATTGCCTCCCCCCAATTATAAACTTCACTACCACATTTCCCATTCCAAATGTGATGGCTAATTCCTTTGGTGTCGAATATATACTTTTAGCTAGTGAAACAACTGTTTTTTTAACACTGTTTTTAAATACATGCATTTATTGAACACTAATGGAAAGTAATACTGCACATAGACATCATGTTGGTAATAATACTCAGGAAATAACAAAATTATCCACATGCAAAACAGGCAAAAAACATCCCCAACAATATGAGTTCAATAAATATTGGTAGCTTCTGCTCCTACCTCCAGAAACTTCATTCCATTCAAGAAACCACTTTAAACTGCAGTCACAGGCCCATGGATTCCCATGAAGATAAAGATTTTCCAGCAGCGGCATGCCTTGAAACAGTCCTGCAGGCAAGGTCCTAAGAGCATTTTCAGATAAGTAGAGATGTCTTACTGTTGACAGTTTGAAATAATCAAGGACCATAAATGTTGAAAAGGTGTTGGGGTGAAGCTGCTGGAGCAAATTTCCTTCCAAATGGACCAATCTCAGAGAAGTTAATCCATTAAAAGCATTTGGATGAATAAACTCAATTCTGTTGTGGTCCATGTGCAGTCTCATTAAGCTGGAAAGTCCTTGGAGAGTTTGGCCAGTTATGGCTTTCAATTTATTGTAACTGATTTTGAAAACCTAAAAAACCCAATAAATCGAGATTAGTATTTTTTTTTCTAAATCCAAACAGAATAGTAAGCAAGCAAGCACAAGTTTTCCTCCCACATACAAACCTTTTGTACCACTCAAAAATGACATGCTGGTCAAAGAGGTAGAATAAAACTGAGTGTTAGTTGACATCATCAAGTATGACGTAGGCATAGTTAATAGATCTCCAAAATATTGTGGGGGAAAATGGTATCTTAATCCTAAAAATGCACTATAAAGCACACTTATTTTTGTTTTCTGTTATTCATGCAAGTTAGATTTTTTAAATTTAGGAAGACCTAAGCATTACCTGCAGAGACACGAGATCTTTCAAAGCACCATTAGGTATATTCTGAATGTCATTTCCATGTATCATGAGCAATTCCAATTTTGTAAGTCCTGCAAAGGAGTTTTCATATATAGTCTGTATACTGTTAAACCTGAGGGGAAAAAAAGCGCATGTACAGTTACATTTTACACACTGTCACAGACTTCAAATGTAAAATTAGTATAACCTAACTTTCAGGAAAAATTGGAGGGACCTTAACACATTGTCAAAGAGCCAGAAGTTATTGCAAGATTTTTACAACGCCAAATATACTTAGCTCATGTTTACATTAAGATTCCTTTTAATTCAATTTGTGGCACTTTAGGAATAAATTAGGAGTAAAAGTAATAAATAGGCATTTTAATTCTAATAGTTGTATGTTTTTCCATGCAGCTCAGTTTATGGAATGGTAATAAGTTAATGGCCTGTAGCCAAACCATGATGCTATGGAGCCTGGCAAACTTGACAGGCTGCAGTGTTGCCAAAGCAGCATCTAACAATAAAGGAATAAAGATTTGGAGAGTGAATATTAAAAGAGGATATCTCACAAACAGCACAAGAAGCATCTTGCTTCACTTACTGTTACATTTAATTACATAAGATCTAAGAACTGACCTTCCAATTACATAATTTGAGTCTAGAGACTCCTCTTAGATAAGAAATACAGAAAATCTACTTTTTGAAAATAATTCATTTTCACTTTGGACAAGCAAATCAGGCTTTACTTGCCAATATGGAAATGTTAGGTTTGGTGGTCTAGCTCTACATTTGGATTTTTCCTATGTATACACAAAATTAAACATATTATCTAATCTGGGCATAAAGTCTCTAAACAAAGCATAGAATTTTAAAGACTTTTTCAGTTTTTTATTATTTTCTAGAAGATCTTTCCCTTCAGAAGGGAAGACACAGTGAGAAATTAAAAAACTTTGAATATGGAAGAAATACTTTTGGTTCCTCACCATGTTATCTGTCTGAAGAGTCCTAAGTTGCTAAAAATTTACACTACCCTTTTGATATTTTCAGTCCTGCAGATTCACTATGCATCTATGAGGCATCCTATTAAAATTCCTTATTTCAAAGTAAGTCCTTCTAAAAAATACGAACTTGTCTCAATAAAGAATTTGCCTAAATTAGTTCCGGTTAGAAAAATAATTTTCATCTCCTAAATATATAGCACTTAAAATAGAAATGTGGTAAAAGCTTTCTTTCAAAGTGAAAGAAGTGCTATAACAAGAGAGTTAAGACTGCTTTTTCCTGGAAAAGGACACAACTCAGCAAATTTAATTTGTAGGGATAAAATATAAGGATAGGAAAGGGCTTTGATGCTACCAATATCAAATAATATACTTACAGCCCAAACACCTTAGTAACTTACAAGTCTATATGCAACTTTCAAAAGCAATTTAGGGATAGAATTTGCCATAGAATGTTGATGTATGAGGGACAGTTGGCTGTAAGTATGTGTGGTTTTGAATATGGGGGAAGAGGGAGGCATTTTTTACACAAAAATGGCATTAAAGTAGTACATATTGCTCTAACAGAGCACTGAGTACAAGGGCATATTCAGAATAAAATTAGGTTTTAGGTGGATAGAAATCTTGACTACTGAGAAGCAAAAAAACCACCAAGGTCCCTCCTGTCAGTCACTGCATGATCAGTTGCAGCTTACAGGTCTTGAGGTTGTCAGGGTGAGCTCCTACTGGGTATTGGGGCAGCCCTGGTATCAAGCAGAAGAGGACTGCAACTCTTGCACTATTTCCTGTCACAAAATGACCTTCACAGTACTTTTGCGATAAGAAGCCTTCAAACGGTCCCTGCGTTCTTGTCTCAAAATCTGATGGATGTGAGTTGGAGCCTGAGCAATCTCTCCCCCAAAACATTAGCATCTGCTTATATTCCACTTAGTTCCTTGGGAAAAAAAACTGCAAAACAGAACAAAACCACAACGCCAAAGGCAATGGAATAGCTTTGCTTTCACCGTATTCCTTTAAGATATGCAGTATCTCGTTATCCAAAATGCTAACTGGCTAAATTACAGAACTTTACTCCTACTGTGGGGTTTTTTATGTCACGTATAAAATTCAACTTTTAGTAGAAATCCCATAGTAGGTTTCATTCAATGTATTTTTTATACACTGTAAGAGACTAAATGTCCTCTTTGCCAAAAAGGTGCTCACACCATAGTAGAAGTATTTATTTGACAATAATAATAATAATTTTGTTTGAAATATAAAGGCTAAGCTAAAACTTTCTCCATGCCAGCAGTGGTAGTGTTTGAAACATAGCACCAGCAAGTAACTACCCATCTCTGCAACTCTACTTAAAAAGTACATACAGAGATCCTGACTCGCCATATGTCTGTGAAGCACTGCAGGCTTCCACACCAAGAACATAAAGCTGCTTGCTCCAAGCAGCCATACAAACCCGAAGTTGATTCTTTCCACATGTTTAGCGATCCGTGCCGGCACGGCTGCCAGGGAGCGGAAGGTGCAGTGGACCTCGGTGGGGACGTAGCAGGCACAGGGCTGGGGGCAGCCCAGGGCGCCCAGTGGCAGCCCCAGCCCCAGCATCAGCACCACGGACAGCACTCCAGCTGCCACCCGATCCACCATCTTGATGCCTCCCCTTGCCTGGCTTGTCCTGGGTTGTTGAGGGGTAGGGGGGAAGATGAGAGAAGAAACAATAATTTTTAAAACTTTTAAAAAAGCTTTATATACCTAGCGATGACCCGCATTGTTTAGAAGATCTGTAGACAATCACGGCCAAGTTCAGTTATAAAGTGCTTTTCTTTCTTCTATGTCATTTTCTACTTCAGCACTAACTTGCCCCCCATAAATTACTTCTACTAAATACCTATTCTAACAAAGTTATGCTGTCTCCCTATGGTAATAAATTTTCTCGGTTTATTTTGTGTACCAAGGGTAATACTCACCTCACCTGAAAACTAAAAAAGTTTAGGGAAGTATCTAGCTCCAGCAAACTGCCTTGGCTCCCTCTATAGTCAACAAAAACAAAGAAAACGCCCTCAAACACATTCACTTGAAGATGAATAATATCAAATTTATCTGATCAGATAACTAGAAATAGTACAACTGAGCTTCATTAAGTCCCTAATTAGCAAACTCACCTAGCCTAGATGCCTAATTTTTAGACAGGCTACTACCTTTCAGCAGGATACAATGTGGCTGAATAAATCTCATTCATAATACATATGGGAAATGGCATCATTAAGAGCAGAAGTAAAAGAAAGACTTGTCTGATCATAGATCTAGACTCTGATCCTTTGCTATGCATTACTGTGTGATATCAGATCCACTCTTATATTGCAATCTTAACCAAACAGAAATTATGAATGATTAGAACTGATAAAACTGGACAATTTACCTAGAAGCATAAGCACAGACCTCAGGAAAAGTTTATAATGTCTACCAAAAATCAAGTTCAGATTTTCAGAACTGTATGTTGAAGTCTGGATGGATACACCCATGGAGAGTCATTTTAAGAAGCAATATTCTTAGAACAGACAAGAAAACACAACTGTTATGGACCTCCAGCACAAGTAATTTCTGAAATTAACATATATCTTATTACTGCCTAACTTTGGAGATATGAGTTTGAAACATCCCTATTCTTATTCCTACCATCAGAAGAATTAGAAAGCTCTTCAGATTAAAGCCATACAGGAATACAGGTTACAAGTACCAAGTTTAATATTCCTGCTTTTGAACAACACTGTGACCATGACAGAAAGGCATTCACTTCTACCAGCTATTAATATTTCCATTAGTTACTTGCTTTTAGCACAGAAGTTGGATTTTTGCAGATCTGCGAGCAATGAGATGCACATTTTTTTCCTAAGACCATCATGTGCAAACCATTACAGTTCAAAGGAGAGGATCACTGGGATGAAGAGGTTTCCCAAATATCTGTGGTCAAGTTAATGAGACGTTTAGCATTCTTTACAGGACAGCTTTTAATTTGTTCAAGAATTTTCAGGTGCCGTTTTCCTTACATTCTCCTTAATGAAAACCCCCTCTGAAAAACAGCCCACCCATTTCAGCTCCTTTTGGGAGGGGTCCCTTACTGGGTGTTCCCACTGAGGTGAGGAGGGAGCTGCAGTGCCCCCGAGGGGCTGGGCTGACGGGCTGGGGAAGGGCTGCCAGCTGGGCTCGCCGCGCTCCCTCCGGCCGAGACTCCCGGGGCTGCTCCGGGCCCGCCCCGCCCGCCCGCGAGAGGGCGCTGCGCGCGGCCCCGCCCGCGCCCG
>WBMV01002889.1:2243740-2280798 GCA_013396655.1 Campylorhamphus procurvoides
TGAAGGAGCCTAGCGGGGTGGAGGGCTGCGGGAGTTGCGGCTTCGGAGGAAATCCGTCCCGGGAGTGGGTCGGGGTGCCGAAGCTCCCGGAAAGTTTGTCTCTGGGTTGAAACGCTGAGATATGCAGCTACACAGGCATGCGGAGCCCAGTACATCATCCCAAAACTGGACCGACCAGTCTGGGTTTCTTCCTCTTCATACGGATGTGGTGCTTAGAGACAGGGTTTGCTGGTGGACTTGGCAGTGCTGCGTTAATGGTTGGACTCGATGATCTTAGAGGCCTTTTCCAACCTTAATGATATGTAATAACCTTTTCCAACCTAATATCATAGTTCTTTTTCAACCAATATAGTTCTTTTCCAACCAATATCATAGTTCTTTGATATTGGTGTCCCACCGAAACACAAAAGAATCAACTTCAGTCAATCCTTATACTTCAGACTGGCAAAATTCTGCTGCAAAGACCTGTGTGGAATTGATCTCTCGAGGAGAAACACTCTCAGAAATGCATGCGAACAGAAATCTCAGAACTGGAATGTAGAGGAAATGACAAGGATAGAGTATAAGACAGCAATCCATTAATGAACCAGATTGAATATAGACTCAGTCATGAGTCTATACCTCATTTAATACCAAAGAACCAAACTCTGGTATTAAATCATTAACATCCCTTTCCTCAATTTTCTTCCTATATTAGCAATTTTTTCAGCCTGCCTCTGGACTAGTGAAAAAAAAATCATTCAAAAAACCATGGTTTATTATCTAGTTAGTTCCACTGTGTGGTTTTTGGATATGCACAATTTTCTTCTCTAGATAGCCAGTGTGGCAGTTACCCTCATCTGTTCTAGAAAACAAAGAACTCAGTCTTTCAAGACACAAAGGAGTTGCAGAAATCAGCACAGATGCATCTTAAGCCGTAAGAATGCCTCCGGGTTTTGTTGTGGAGCTTTCAAATCCCTATTTTCAAATCATTATCCATGGTTTTACCTGCAGTACTTGTTTTGTGTCATGGTGTTCAGCCCAGCCCCACACAGCCACTCCCTCAGTCCCCCAGACTGAGATGGGTAGAGAATCAGAATGGTAAAAGTAAGAAAACTCATGGGTTGAGATAAAGACAGTTTGATAGGTGAAGCAAAAGCCACATGCACAAGTGAAGCAAAACAAAGACTTCATTTGCTGCTTCCCATGGGCAAGCAGGTGTTCTGCCATGTCCAATAAAACTGGGCTCCATCATTTGTAAGAGTGACTTGTGAAGGCAAATGCTATCACTGAAAACATCCTCCCCTTTCTCCTTCTCCCCTCCAGATTTATATGCTGAGCATGACACCATATGGTGTGGGATATCCCTTGGATCAGTTGGAGCCAGCTGTCCTGGCTGTGTCTCCTTCCAGCTCCTTGTGCACCACTAGCCTGCTCTCTTGGTAGGACAGAGTGAGAAGCAGGAAACACCCTAACACCTTGGAAGCCGTACTACACTGACAACAAAGCACATCCAGGTCTAATATATCTGTCTACCCTATTGCAAAGTTGTTAGGTTTTTTGTTGTTTTTTGCTTTTTTATGGAATCCATTTGAGTGCAGTTAGAAAATTGTGGAAATGAAAAGTTTTAAGGACAGGATTTTTTTTTTTAATTTATGTGTAGCAGATACAATTATGGAGTTAGCAGTAAAAATTGCGCATGAAATGGAACCTGTAGATGCTAAATGAGCTTGGGCAGCCCTGTGGTCACAACAGTTTTTGTAGTTTGAGGTTTCACTTCTATTTCCAGAAGAGACACTTACTAGATTGACAGCTGCTGTTCATCAGTATAAGAAGTATAAAATCAAGCGATGCTAGGTGTCCACTAGCTGTTGAAGCAAATTGTTGGAAAAAATCGTTACAAAGTAGTTGAAGGTTTTACACAGTGGATAGAGACAAGCATAACAAATAAATGGTGAAGGTAATCATCCACATTACCGATATTTGCCATTTCAGCTGTGGTACCCACTGCTTACACAGTGTTTACAAAGTGGTAAGAAATACTTCAGCTGTAGGGACTACCAAATGAGTTTCTGATACAGCCATTTCTGAAACTTAGCCTGAAGGTAAAAGGCTGCTCACACGAGCAAGAACCTGTTTGTTGTAAGAGAGTGGTGGCAGCAAACTAATGATATGCTTTTTGACAGGACTAGGAGGCAGTTAAGGGTAAGTCAAGCATGACAGTTTGAGAAAGGGTATTATTAGAAAGAACCATCTTTCTTATTTTCATTGTCCTTCACTAATCAATGTCCTTTGACTAGGGAAATGCCTTGACTTGGCTTGGCAGTGTTTGAGGGAAACTTACATCACTGTCACCATCCTTGTGGTTAATTAGCTCCCAACCTAAGCAGTTATCTTCTACCTTCAGTAAAAGCCAACATCAAAGCAAGAGTTTTGGCAACCTATTTTAGTACAACTGCTCTCTCAGAAATGAAGTTTTGGGTTTCCTAGGAACCAGTTAACTGTTCTGTCTTTGCAGCTGCAGTGTCAATATATTGCTGCCCTCTGCAAGGGCTCTTCTCTGTATTCAACTTCAGATGATTTATCTCCTCCTTGCGTTTAGGTTTTCCAATTTGGGATTGCTTTTTCTCAGTTAGCTCTTCTTAGTGGCTTTGAGCTTAGACACTGTAGATTTAGATTGGATATTAGCAAGAAATTATTTACTGTGTGATGAGGCATTGGAATAAGTTGTCCAGAGATGCTGTTGATGCTCCATCACTAGAAGTGTTCAAGGCACAATCCCATACAGCACTACAGATGGGGAAGAGGAGCTGGAAAGCTGCTCAATGGAAAAAGGCCTCAGGGTGTTGGTCAACAGCCAGCTGAACATGAGCCAGCAGTGTGCCCAGATGGCCAAGAAGGCTAACAGCATCCTCGCTTGCATCAAAAAAATAACATGATCAGCAGGACTGGTGTAGTGATTGGCCCTCTGTACTTGGCACTGCTGAGGCTGCATCTCAAGTGCTGTGTCCAGTTCTGGGTCCCTCACTAAAAGAATGACACTGAGGTCCTGGAGCGTGTCAAAGAAGGGCAATAAAGCTGCTGAAGGACCTAGAGAGTAAGTCATATGAGGGATCTGGAGTTGTTTAGACTGGAGAAAAGGAGGCTCAGGTGAGACCTTATCATTCTGCACATTTTTCTGAAAGGAGGTTGTAGCAAGGTTGGGGTCAACCTCTTCTCCAAGGCAATTAGTGACAGGACAAGAGGCAATAGCCTCAAGCTGCGACTGGAGAAGTTCAGGTTGGACATCAGGAAGAATTTTTTCACCAAAAGGGTGGTTAAGCATTGGAGCAGGCTGCCCAGTGAGGTGATGGACTTACCATCCCTGGAAGTGTTCAGGAAATTATTGGATGTGGCACTTAGTGCTGTGATTTAGTTGGCATGGTGTTTGGCGAAAAGTTGGACTCTGTGGTCTTAGAGATCTTCAACCTTAATGATTCTAGGATTCTATTCTATAATTCTAAGGCCGGGTTGGATGGGGCTCTGAGTAAAGTGGTCTACTGAAAGGTGTCTCTGCCCATGGCAGGGTTGGAACTAAATGATCTCTAAGTTCCCTTCCAGCCCAACTCATTCTGTGATTCTATGATTCTCTGTTTATTCTTCTTCTTGCCCAAGCTTCTGTTTCCTGGCATATCAAAGTGTACTGCTTAATCCCATGGTCCTTGCTGAAAGAATAGGTGCACGTGGAATTAAACTTCCATCCTTCTGTTCCCCCCTATTAACTCTCTTCTGTGCCATTCATTTCAGGATGAGTTGATCTTCTCTCTTAGTTTCTCTTGTCATTCAACCTCATACAACAAGGAGGGAGAACACTGAGGTTCTGTTTATCAAGCAAGACAGACTTTTTTAAAGTTGAAACTAATTTTTTTTTTTCATTTGCTATGGGTCAACAAAATGAGGAATAGGCCATCACAGTCCTGCTGATGAGTATACCTGATGGTCAGGTTGGCTTTCCTGACAGCTGTTGCCTAATGAGCAGGAAGATGGAGCCCAGAAGACTGAAATCCCATGAGTGGTACACATGTGAAAAAGCAGCAGTTTCTAAATGCCTTCTGTTGGAGCTGGTAATAAATTAACTCTTGCTTTTACCACTTGGCAGAAAATTGGGAATAAATTTCTGCAAATGAATTAGGACCTTGTTTAACTTCCAGCAGAAAAATGAGGAGTTCTGGAAAAGCTGATGGACTACATTCAACTTTATGATGCAGAAAAACAAACTGTTAACTTACAGAAATAATACCCATGTGCTGTCATGACTTGTTCACTACTTGTCTTCAGGCACTGAGTATTTGTATTGGGAGAGCATGCTAACTCTATTGCCAGTGTCAGTATTTCCTTTATTTGCTTTTGATATTTCATGTGTTTGAACTATAATGCCTGACAAGTTATATCACTAATTTGGTAAAATGCTGATTAGCAAGAAATGAAGGAAAAATGAGGGTCAGCAGTGTGTGAGGGAAAGCAATGATAGGCCAAGACTCACTGAGGTATGCAGAAAACACAGGCAACAGAGAAGGCAAGGAATTAGTAATAGATGGTGTTAGGGTTCTGCTGCAGCCTTGGTTGGCCCTCAGCTGCCATCAGCAAAACAGAACTGTTTCTTGTGCCAGTGCAAACAAAAATGTCACATGACTGTCCATGCTTCCAGTGCCTTTGGGCATGTCTGGTGGGTGGCTGGAGCCCACTGGCTGTGTCTGCAGGGCAGCTCCAGACGGGGATTGTATAGCTGTGTTAGCTTGATCCCATGTCTGCCTTTCTGCAGAGTTTGTTTGCTTGAGCACAGCGCTGCGCTAACACTTCTGCTCATCACGTACCTCTGGGTTGACTTGCATCCGGAGAGCTTTGAGCACAGGACAGACAAGTGTTGCCACAGCTATACGGGGCTCTTTGGTTTCCCTCAAACCAGTATAGCCCATTTGAGAGATGACTTGGATGAAAATCTGTGGGACAAGTTCAGTCCTCTTGTTACGTCAAGAGATACACTGTTGCTTTACCTTTGTGCTCTAAATGACAAAGGGTAGTAAGTGGTGTGGTCTCTAAAAGTATTAACAAATAAAACTATAAAGAGGTACTGTGCTTAAAAGGATGAATGAATGAAGGATGGATGGAATCTTCTGCTGTCTATAATGAGAGATACCACTAGAAGTAGGTTTAGTTTCCTCTGACTGTGTGTTGTTATATCTTTTTTTGTCTCATTTTATTTCTGTTTTCCCAGTGAAACGTTGCGAAGAGGAAGTTTTTCTTTCAACTGCATAGGATATTTCTATCAGACTGTTAATAACCTGGGAGTAATAACATGGAAACTGTTGTCGCGCATTTTCTCTGCCACTTCCACGTCTATGAAATGAAGCGTAACAGAACCACATTTTCTTTATGTTGTCAGCTAAAGAATTAACCAAGGAAAGAAAAATACTTCCCTCTTTAAAAAGAAAAACAAACAAACAAAAAAACAAAACCCCCAGAAAAGTAAAACCACCATGAAATAAAAGAGGTGATAAGAACTTTGCTTCATTTGCTTTCTGTCCTTAGCCAAGAATTCAACTTTATTAAAGTATTAAAAAAAGAAAATAAATAAAAATGAAGAAGGATCTGTAGCAGTGGGCAGCAAACATTCTCCACATGAGTCTCCTTCACTTTACTGGGGTGACTGTGGTTTACACTATGTTATTTGGCATTGAAAATTATGAAAAGTTTCTCCACTTCCTCAGTTTTAACCTTCTCAGCCATTGTTCATTTTATACTGAAGAACAACATTTCAAGTTGAAGAACAAAATTTGTCCTTCTAAAAATGCTGCCAAACTGCTGTTCAGCTGTGCAAGTCCCTTCTGCCAGTGAAACTTAGACCCAAATACTCAGCTCTTAACAATGGGTTTCCCTTTAAACTCCAAGATTTGCTCACACTTTTCTTGATGCGCACTTGAAACACACCACAGTCTGCAGTCACTTCTTGTTATCACATATGACTCTTTGGCCAATGAACTTAGCCTCCTAATAGCACAGGCTATCCTGATGTACAATCCTTTCCAGAAACTTCACGAAGTCCTTTGCAACACTAATCAGATATATTTGACCTCTTTCACTGGACAGCCGTTCTAGCATATAAAGTTAGAAATCATTTTCCAACTCCCACTTTTTATCCATCCCTACTTTTGGAAACACTCCCTGGATTTAAACAAGTGTTTCTCCTACCCTTTTTAGTATTCTCATACTGTGTATATCTGCATCAAAAACTGACAGAGAAACACTTCAGAGTCCTTGCATTACATAGCTGAAGGCAAGCCTTAAATCTTGAAGTGGATGCCCAGGTGAATTGGCACTGAATGTATTTCAGGACTAAGAAATAGGCTTTATATATTTGGTGCCAGGTAATTAACAACGCTCTGGCCAGCACAAACCCTGGAAAAATGACTGAGAAATCATGAGGTATTACCTGCTCCATCTTTTAAAGATTCCTGTAGGCCACAGACACCCTAATGCCTTCCATTAGAACTGAACTGGAGGCAGCAAAAGTAATATTGTGTTTTAGAGGTTCAAGGATTTAAGTAATGAATAGGTTTTTTAGTTATGTGTGTATAGTTTTACAGAATGCACAGTTGTAATTGTTTTGTATGTGAGCTGTGTAAGTAGCATAACAACATGTGATCAAAGAGAAAAGATGTTTTGCTAGTGGTCAGCATGTCAGGGCAGATAAGTGCAGATTTAGATTATGTTTTGCTGTACCTTATTCAGTTTTGCAATGTTTTTAGTAGTGCAGCATTAGACAGATCTGCATTATATGAATGGCTGAATGAAATGCAGTCGACCAAAATATTAAATATTAGAGTTTTTCATATGGCTGCTCTCATAAGTAGACATAGCAAAATGTAGGTTTTCTCCTACAGTATAGCCCAGATGACACTTAAAGGCCATATCTAGAAGGGGTCTTAAATCTAAACCTACCAGCACAGAGTTGAATACTACATTATTCTTTTTGGAAATATGTTCTGAAAAATAAAAGATAACTACGTTTCTTCCTACTGAAAAGGTTGGTACATTTAGAAATATTTATTGCTTGCTACTACCACTTTCTTTTATTTTCCTCAAGGAAAAAAGAAGTGTACCTTCACTGTATCTATGCTACGGAAGTTTTTAACATTCATTTGTACAGACTTACATTTAGAACATCCAAGCCTTATGGTGCTCCCATTGAATCCAGATGCAGGGACTTGGCCTTGCTTTTGTAATTGTTTCCTTTATAAACCTAAACCCCTATTTCAGAGTTCAGAATCTGGTTATAAAAAATGATTCCAGAATACAATTTGGCATCTAAAATATCAGTCAAGGAACACTTATTACTAGTTTGATTTCAATGTGGCTTTTTGAACTTACAGATGTGTCTTGAGAGTTTTACCCCTACTTTCAGATATTGTCAAGACTTAAAATACCTTTGACTAGCAAATGGAATCATCACACTGTGTTGTGGAATGACAGAATCAGCTTTAGCTAAAAATGCCGTAAAACCTCTAAGTGGTCATTTGATTTGTTTTCCTAAATAGTAGGAGTGTAGTTACTTCACAGCAGGCTTGCAGTAAGGGTAAATTGCAGCCTCACAATGCTCAAGTGAACATGTTTTCACCTAAAGAAGGGGAGGAGTATCCAGCTTCCTCAGGCAAAGCAGCTACACTGTGAACAGTTAACAAGATAAGGTGCTGATTCCAGTTGTAGAGTGGAATATTGGCTTCTGTCTTTTTGGGCTCATTACAGATAAACTGAGCCAACCCCAGGAGGCTTCTCTTGTGTCAGCTTGTTTGAAGACTGCATGAAGAATAACTTCCCAACACTTGAGGAATGTGAATATTTTGTCAAAACTCTGACCAAGATCTTTTATGGATTGTAGAGCCTAAACAACCCAGGGGCATTGTATCGGCTCTTTGCCAAAGGTACAAAATTAGCACTACAGGCAATGAGGATAGGTCTGTTTTAATCAGAATCTTTCCTCTTTGCAGTGGTAGTTAAGTAAGGTGGTGAAGCCCACTTGGCCTGCTGAATTGCTTCCTCCTGGCACAGACTAAGTTGCACCTGGAGCAAAGAAGGAGCTTTCTGTTATTGCTGCATTTTATAACCTTTAGCTACTGAAACAATAACAGAAAAAATGCTTTTAAGTCATCTTACTGAGCGTGGCTGACCAATAAACCTTTAAAATGAGATGACGCTCAGAGGACGGCAAGGGCAACATGACTGTGAAGCTCAGTGAACAATGCAGGGCGAGACTGACTTCAGCTCTTGCAAAGAAGCTGACTTTATCTCAATACAAAAGAGGATAGGAGGATGACTTTTGGTTTAGGTAAGCAGCTATTCAGTTGAGTGGATCAAGCTCCCTGAGTTCCTTAAAAAAGCGTGAATAACTCCCTGAGTTAGGCAGGCCAGCAAGGGAGGAGTGAATACATAACTCAGCCAAACATATAGAAGCTAGATAACTAGCAGAAGAACTTTGAAAAGAGAAATGAATTTGAGCTGGCTTCAACCCACTTATTCCTTCACAGCACCTGGGGATACCTGGTATCATGACAGGAAGCATGAGACCAGTAATGGGAGTCACACTGGTATCGTGCTTAAACTGTCTGGTTTGCATGGTATTTTTGTATTATTCTGCTAAGTCAGAAATCTCATGTAACACCAACTGTTTCCAAATAAGTAAATTTGATATCAAACATTACATCCTCTATGTATAGAATATCTAAAAGAACCTGGACACCATGATAAAGTTCCGGGTTGCCTAGAAAGGTTGTGGAGTGTCCTTCACTCCAGATATTCAAAAGTCATCTGGACACAATCCTGACTAATGTGGTGTAAGGGATCCTGCTTGAGCAGGGAGATTAGCCTAGATGACCTCCAGTGGTCCCTTCCACCCTTAACCATTCTGTGATCCCGTGACTCCATGACTTTGACACTAAGGCCTGAAATGACAAGATCTTTCTGGCCTTAAATTTTGCATCTAGAAGAAAGTATTTCCTGGATGCAATTAGTAGATTCTTCGTGTTGGAATAGGCAAATAGCAGTGACGACCCAAAAAGCCAGGACTGTTAAAGGTAAAGACTGAGAAGATGCACAAGCTAATTCAAGCTTCTTTATGTAAAAAAAAAAAAAAAAATAAAATAAACCACAAAAAAACAAAACCAAGGTCAAACATCTATCTTTGCTTCTGAAAATCTGAACTTAACAGCAGCAAGAGACAAAAGATTATAATCCTTCATATTTTTCAAAAAAAAAGCTGCTCTGGTACTGAAAGGATATCGACCACCAGAGGAATACATAAATGCCATACATAACTGCACTAATGATTATGCAGAATCTTCATTTGCAAAAAAGTGGTGCACATGGCTACATCTTTAATTCCTTAGGCCCCAGGTACAGAGAGGTGGACATGATCTCTTGCATGCCAGCTTAGTTGAACCTCCATTAGACTATCTGGCAAGTCACTTTAATACAGAAGGTATTTTTATACAATACAGTGAATGTAAAGAAATACTCTAAGAAGATAGTGTACTACAGGGATACTGAAATTGAGAACCTTACTAAAACATGACCAGAATTCCAAGTCTGTAGAATTTGTTCAGGCAAAACACTGGACTAAACGGATCACTAAAAAAGAGTGATGAGTCAAAGGTAAATAGAATATAAAACCTGAGTACATTCCATTATGATTTTAAACTGGTCAAACTGGGGAAAGAGCATAAGAGGGCAGGACAAAGATATGTACTGGGGCGGAACACTAAGTGCCCATGTGGTTTTGCATTGTAGCATGAAAGCAGTATTCAGACTGACTGGAAATTTTTAAGGGAATACTGCTTCCCTGGAAAATGTTGATTTGCTGAAATTGTTTGCAGGAATGTAGACATGTCTGATGGATTAAAATCTTCCTCCCTGGCTCCTTAGTAGAGCCTCTCCTCCAAGCTACAGGATCATCAGCAGACCGCCTGAAGGGATATTTCTGAGCCAAGAACCTCAAAATCATGAGAGGCCTGATCTTCCCAACCTTCTTGGCTTCTTGCAACTCGCTTCATAATATGTCAGATTTTTTCATGCTGGGGCTTCTCAGAGCAATTAAGGCTCCAAAGCTTCCCAAGCCTATGGCAGCCCCCCTGCAATATAAAGCTTTCGGCTACTATAGTTTGGTACTGCAAAAGGCATGAAAAAAATCACTGTTTTCTTTTACTTGTAAGTCCATTGCCTTGGCATGTCAAGTACTACTTTTTCATTCAACAGATATGGTTCAGCAGTTATAAAACCAGTGTTTTCATGTTGTGGGAGTGCTAGGTGAAACTTCTCTGTAGGGCCCCTGTTGCTTGACTTATTCAGAAATAAGACTAAAACTTTCAGTTTAGGAGCACAAGTTTAATTCAATTTAGTGAATTATAAAACAGAACTAAAAAGTCAGACTGTCATATGTAGAACACATATTAAAAAAGTATGGAAAAGATCACTCATTCCCTACTTCCAGGTCCTCATCCTGTGAGGGAAGCTGTCTGCACCTGTTACTGGCAGTCCTAAGAAAAAAGTCAAAATCAAAACGTAACCCTAAGTAATTAAGAGCATCATAAAATATTTTAGTTTGAATAGTCTCCATTGTGGATTCCTTAATCTTAAAGCTTCTTTCCATCAACACTGCATTTTAGAAGTCAAACGTAATCAGCATCATATCTTCCTCTTATTTCTTTCTCAAAATGTAAGAAGCTTGAGTGTCTTGGCTACTTTTTTAAAACTCTTAGAGATTTTTGAACATTTCCTCTTGAAATTTTGTCCCCATTAAGGTCAACAGAAGTTTAATTATGGCTTAAATAAAGCCAGAATCACCTCACTTTAATAGGGGTTTTTGATCATTATGATGGAATAGCTTCCAACTTCTGCTTTTGTCATGTTTTTCATCTTTTTTTTTTTTTTTAAAAAAAAGGAGTGTGGTTCAGATCTAATTGGCAAGATTCAGCTTGTCAACAAACCCAGGTTTGTGAAATATCTATTCAATGATCTTCTCCCTGTGGATCTTTTCTATCACTAAATGCTGTGGTGTTCTCATATGTGTAATGCACTCAGAGATGAAATTTAGCATTTAATACAGGTCTGTAAAATATGAGTGATCAAATGGTTCCAGTCTAGTCTGCCCCTTTTCTCTTTTCCTCTCTAGATAGGTACAGATTCATGTTTGCAAGAAGTGTATTTTACCTGAGAGGAAACTGGGCAATGGAGAAGTGTAGGGGTAGGGAGGAAGGTGCTTTCAAACACATACACAGAAAAGACAAATGACAGAGGCACAGATGTCTTTTTTTTTTTTTACATTTAATGTTCTTTTTCAAGGGAATGGCAGCATAGGAAAGACGAATAGTCCATAAATTTAATGAAAACCAAATATAAGCTGAATATCGTGAATCATGAACTTGAAGAATGTCACTGTGTGTTTATTGAATATTGCTGAAACCTATGGAAGAACTAAATCAGCTTTCGAAATACATCAAGTAGTAACTTGCTCATGGTTTTCTGTTGAATGATATCACACTGGAATTTTGTGTTCTCTCTTCCATGGTATCCACTTCTGACAGCACTTGGACTATGATGTAAAACCTGTAAATTTCCTTTCCAATCTATATTCACTTTCCCTGTGATATTTACATGCAAGCACCTATCTTAGATTGCTCTCCAATGCACTGCTAACCAGAGGTGGGAACAGCCTCTACTGTGTGCTATGTATGCTTGGCACCTTAAAGTGAGGGGCCAAAGTCTCGTTCCTGTGTTGCAAGTACACTGGATCTGGGAACAGTGACCCACACAACAGTGCATTGCAGCAACAGATTTCCAAGGCTTGCCTTTTCCTGTGCACAATCTGGGTGCTCTGAGCCCCCACTCCAGTGGAGCATCACCTAAGCATATGTTTTGAAATGGCTAGGTCCCAGGTCTTGGCATAGTTATTGTTAATCTTAAAACTTTTCATCTAACCCTATAGACAAAGCTCTGGTGTTCCATTGCATTTGAATGCTGGTTGTGGGAAGAATCTGTATTATGTGCACTAGATATTGAATTTTGATTTAAACAAATGAGCTACCTCTGTATGCCATGTTTTAGATCATGACTGGCCTTAAAAATTACACAGAACTGCATGGAAAATAAAGGAAAACCCAATTATCTCAGGATATAGATGAAAGGAATAAAGGAATATAATGGAATAGTTGGGGGAATGGCTTAAAATCCAATTTCAATTAAAAATATTTTTCATCCAAGTATCTAGAGGCAATACACCAGGAATTAACCACTTACAAAGCAACCAACCATCTTAGTGTTTTATCATGTCATTCCTTGATCATCAGACAGAGAGTTAAAATATCTAGATGAGATACAGAGGGTTGTGGAATAGCGTTGGAATACACGTTGCTTTCTTCGAAGATATATGAACTCCATGTGTTATATCATTCTTGAAGACTGCATTGTGGTTAGGCCACTTTCTGGGGTTTTTTTTAGCTTTCTTGTGAGGAAAGACTAAACTCATAAATTAAAATTAGTTCCCTAGAATATAGTCTGGATTTTATCAGATCCACATTTCTGCTGTTTCCTGATGTGGTTACTCTTGCAGTATAACTTTTGCACCAATTTGTAAGCAATAGTGTGACACAACATCACAGAATGCCCTCAGAAAATTTTATAGATGGCACTTACAGACACCTATAATTTAAATACAGTGAGTTTATAAGAAAGTACACGTAAATAATTTCTTGGTCTGGTATCCACTCAAGTTAGTGGCACAATTATCAGCCACTTTAGTAAATCAGATTCATAGCTGTGAAATTGCCAATTATTCTTTCAATAAAAATACATTTCATATGAAGGAAATAACCAAGCAATTCAGTTTTTACAGCAAATGGAAACCTTTGCTACCCTACCCTGCTCTGTCCTGTCGTATCCTACACCAATCTTCCCTTCTTCATGTGCAGACTTTGAAGCTTACTCTACTTTTCAGTTTGATCAGTGTTGTCAGTGACATGTCTTTTCCAGTTGTCATGGAGCACCACAAAACTGTGATTATCTGCAAGGCTAGATGTTGTCAAAATCAAAATGTGAAAATAAAATGAAAATGAGAAACAATCTCAATTTTTTTATTATTCTCAGTTATTTTGAGCACAGTCATGACTTTTCTGCCAAATGTCCTCCTAGAAGGAGGAATAAGACTGAGATAAAAGTCCAGAATGGGTGCACTTGTATCAAACATTAAACGTTGTCTATTTCAGGATATAGTTTTTAGAAGACCAGAAAGATGGGGATATTTTAAATATGTTAATCTATTTACCTAAGAATGTTAGAAACAGGCAGCACACGATACTGAATGGTTTTTAATAAGAAGCAGATTTTGATGGCATCACCTCCCTGGGACTTCGGTCTGTCGCAATAGGGCTCCCTTGAGACTTCTGGTCTTAGTCTGGTGTGCAAATTTTTGTTGGCTAAACTGATGACCTGGCTAGGTAGCTATTTTGAAATGTGGGTCTGCCAAACAAAGCAAATTGGCTACAGTCAAATTTTGCTGCAAAGACCTTGTTCTCCTCCTTTTCCCCTCCTTCACAGAAAGTCACATACAGGATATGTAGGTGAGCAGCTGGAGGCAGTTGTGCATGTGTTTTGCCCATGCCCTGGTACAGCCAGATGGAACAACCTGGAATTAAAAGCCTATGCACATGTTAGCTCATGCCCAGCGCTATGCTAACACAGTTGTTTTCCAAATTTATACAACCATGTTGAAGATTGGGCGGTCTGGGCACATGTGCCCCAGGGAAGCAGACTTATGGCTTCATGACATAAATCACCTTTATGCTGTGAGGATCTCCTCCAACTTTGCTAGAAAGGGACACTCATCTTAACTTTGATCTATTTTATGGGCATAAGAGGCAGATTTACAAGTGCTGCTTTCCCCCTTGCTTTTGCAATTTTTGTATATGCATCTTTCTATGCTGTGACTTTACTTCCATTTGGGACAATTTTCATCAAGAGAAAGGACATACTGCAGAGATAGTCTGTAGCTTTGTGACCTGGTTACAAGGAAAAGGGCGAGGGACCCCACACAGGAGAGCAGTTTGAGATACTTTGGCATGCTGATTGTAGAAAAATATTATTATTTAATTAAGTGAAGCTAATGTTCATGTCCTGTAGAGGATTTTGTGCCAATTCAAATTATCCAAATGCATACCAACTTGGAATTTCTCCACACTTTATTTACAGTATCTTAGAGTAAACCTGTCACTTGCCCTGAGGATTATTATATTTATGAAAACAAATAACTGCACTGTAATTTGTATAGAGAATGATAACTTTATTATAAATTTTTCATAATCTCATGAAAATAAGCTCTATAATAGAAACTATGACACATTTTGCATCTTTTTGTAACTCAATAAAGCTCTTTTTGCACTAGCCAGAAATGGCATAGAACAAATAAGCCTAATAAAATACTATTAGTTTTATTTGCTTTACATGATGTTCACTTGCAAATTTATTGATTCTGTGCTTCTGTGATTGTATTACAACTACCAGGCTGAAAAGTTCTTTGTTTCTAATACAGCTGCTGAAATGGACTGGATGACTCAGTCTAACATTTGTAGAGAAAAGTGACATTTCCTGATGGTGATTGAAAAGGGACAGGATAAAGTCTAAATATCAGTATAAATAAATTCTCTATCTCAGAGATCACAGCAATGTTATGTGCTACTCACAGTTCTGTTGCATTTTTTATGTATATGGACAATTTCTGCAGGTTATGGAATTTTACTGCTAAAAGGAGCAATGACTCAGTATTTTAAAAGTTTTTGTTTTGTTATTTTCTAAACAATGGTTTCTAAGGTGGCATGGATTCTAGAACTAGCAACTTTCCCTGGGTGGTTAACTAACAGGGAGTCTTGCCATGTATAACCCCAGTGGCAAAGAAATCTCTACAGTTGCACTGAACACTCTAGTACTGTGTCAAAATCAACTACTGTATGTCTGCTTGCACTAGTTCAGATCAGCACCTGAAACGGCTCTCACAAGAACCAAAGGTAAAGGGATGAGCAGTAAATAAAATACAATTTTTTGATAAGAAAAAAAGCATTGCAAAATGGATGCTTTAAGGTGGGCATGGCTTGTGATATAGTAGTCAGGTCAAATCTTCCAGCCATGTATAATCTCAATTGGTTTTATACATGACAGTTTATCATAGCTGTTTAAGTTTCCTACAGTTCTGCTTGGTTCAGACACTCATTCACAGGAAACAGTCCCCTGAGACATTAATAACTGGAAGAAGATATTTTTTTCAGACCTCTGTATAAAATGTGTTTCTATTGTTTCCATTCCATAAGCCATAGAAGCTGGTTATTTTGGCTTTCATAACACACATTCTCTCTTTTTTCTCTTTCTCTCTCTGTGTAAAAATATATCAACATATATATGTCTACAAAAGTGTATTTATTACACATATTGTGTAAAATGTGTGATTTTCAAAAAATAGTAAAAATACATCATGTGAATGCAGACTTCAAAACAAGCAATGTAAATATTTTCACAGAGGGTAGATTGTGTAGAGTATGAAGAAAATGTCAATCATATATATTTTCCCTAGGGCAACTATAACTAACAACTCTGCATTTTCTTTAAAATTACTTGTGCAACCTAGCAATATTTACTTAAATTAGATAACTTGTCAAATGAATCATCTCAGTATGATCTGTATCTCAAGTTGTTTCCCAGCATTCATAATTGGAACTCGATTTTCATTTTGCACTCTTGATCTAATTAAGATTATAATTTTCTTGTGTGTTTGTGAAATACACAGGCAGTTGCAGACACATGATTTAGGCACATAAAATGCCTGCAATGGCAGCACTGCTTAGAATTGAAAGAAGTTGACAGTTATATTCCCAGACATTATTTCCAGCAGACGGTAGTTTAATTTATGTCCATGTCCTCTTTTCCTTTATCTGTTATTTTATGTTTTTTTCTGAAGTAAAACATTTGTCATTTATCTGTCTGTTTATCTCTTTATCTTAGTTCTGTTTTTATTTGGTTGTAGTAGAAGTGTAGAAGGTATTAAACATCCCACATAAGAGTTGGGATGAACCCAAAATTGAGAAGCTTTTGTTTCTAAATCATACAAAGGCAATGAGGAAGAGTCAGTTCTATGAAGACTATGAAGTTCTATGAAGGCTGAAAGTTGGGGTTGTTCGACTGGGAGAACAGAAGGCTCCACGGAGACCTTATAGAACCTTTCATTACCTAAAGGGGACTTACAGGAAGGCTGTAAGAAGGTGAGGGACTTTTCACAAGGTCATATAGTGATCTGAGAGGTAATGGCTTTAAATCAAAAGGGTAGGATTGGATTAGATATCGGGAAGAAATTCTTTTCTGTGGTAGTGGTGAGACACTGTAACAGGTTGCCCAGAAAAGCTGTGGGTGTCACATGCCTGGAAATGCTCAAGGCCAGGCTGGAAGGGGCTCTGAGCAACCTGGCTTAGTGGAAGGTGTCCCTGCCCATGGCAGGGAAAGTTGGAACTATAATATCTTTAAGAGCTCATCCAACCAAAACCATTCTATGATTTCTCTATCTGGTCATGTCTATTCAGAAAGAAGTGGGAACAGGGCATTTCCCCCTCTTTCACAAAATGGTTGTTTCTTGTACCTTACCCACTGTACTAAATCAAGTCTGGAAGTAAACCAGCAAAAAAATTATTCCTAATCTTTAATTCATTCTTGAAAATAAATGTGATCAACTCAGGCTAATTAAAACAAAACAACAAACAACTAAATGTGTCATCTAATTACTCCCTGAAAAGCAGAACTAAGCAAACCAGTCTCCTTTTACCAGCCATTCTCTCCCCACTTCTCCCACTACTTAAAACACAATGCTTCACTTCTTCATTTGATCACAGCAACCACTCCCACAATACTTTCAGCTCAGTACCATAGCCCCTAAGCACATTTTATTGCTGTCTAGCTGAGCAAAAGGTAGCATGCCAAGTCAGTAGTTCAGAGATGTACGTTCCTGACGGGCCTACCAGCCACTATGTTTTTACTGTTCCTCTCCTTTTCTCTGGAGAGGGGAACGGACAGGGAACTCTAATCTTCTTACCATATTATTTTCATGGTGAATATAAGAAGAAAATATATCTTGGATCATTCACCTCTCTCTAACATATTCCTGAAATAGCTTAAGAATGTAATAGGTTATGGGATAAGAGGAGAGGAAAAGAAAAGGGGCAGAGTCAGATGAACATGCAGATGGGGATTATTTAGGTCTTACTTACTTAGAGAACTAGGTTCAGGAGATCATTTCCATTTAGTTGGATAAAAGATGTTAGAAACCATGTGGCATTTTTCAGAGAAAACGAAAGCAGTTCGTTTTGGTTTTTTGTTTTTTTTTTCTTTTGAAAGATCATTCTCATTTTACAATTGAAAAAGAAAGCATTCAGAATAAGTCATCTGGTCTCTTAATTTATTGTTACTGTTCAAAGATTTCCTTGGTGTGCATAAAATTTTTGATCCTTTGTAACAAGGCCAAGTATGAAGGAAAAGGGAGAGAATATCCGTGGGTAACCAAGTTTAAACATAATAGAAAAATATCTGTTTAAGGGTTTTAGTATTATATAGAACATTTGCTCAGTAAAAATAACCCAAACCAGAAAAAAATCTGAATGTATTTCCTTCATGCGAAGTAACAGTCTATAAACACAAAACAAATAGGATTAAAAAAACCCAACTCCAAACAAAACAATATCCAGCCTAGCTTTCCCTCCACCTACAGCAGTTTTTTGATGCTCAAGCTTTATTACGTTCAGCTGAACCTGGTGGCAACAGTATCTGGTGATGCAGGTCTAGTCATGAACTCTAAGAATCCACTGGTGGTGGCACTGAAAAGCCATTATCAGCCTCTTAAGTTCATCACTGTGTGTCATTGCTAAAGCAGAATGGATGATTTTTAGGCGTCTCAGCCATGGGCAACTGTAGGATCTGTGCACATTATCATGTTATATTAAATATTACTGAAGTCCAGCATCCTATTCAGTGGCTAAAATGGAAATCTTGGCATGGATATTTCAAAGTCTCAGGATAAGAATTCTCTCTTCTTTTTCCCATTCTCTGGAAACTGTAGTTTAAAATAGCTTTACTTATCTGTTTGCGTTAGGAAACCATCACAAATAAGTTCATTCCAACTATAACTAGAAAACTTTTGGAAATGTATGTATAGGAGTATTGCAGTGTCAAAATCATCATTTAATGTACTGAGAGATGTGGGCTTTTTTGGTGGAATCCAATGATTACATGATTTGCTGTAACTTTGCCAGACTCTTCCAAGTGGCAGATGAGATTCCTTATACAGCCAATTGCTTGTCTGCCTTTTTGAGAAATTCAGTGCTTTCTTGTTCACAGTGCACACTTTAGCCCTATTTTCTTTTTGAACTGTTTTGGTTACTATTATTTTTTCATTCAACTGAAATTAAATTCAAATTGAATTTACAAATTTCCAGGACATTTAGTATTTTTCTTAGGCTGCTGTAGAATTTTGAGAACCATAGACACTAAATATAGCTTTGCTTCCCTCAAGGAAAGATGTTGCCAATCATTTCACATCTGACATTCTTGAAAACAGCACAACAAAAACTGTTATATGTGCCATAGTTTCTCTATAATTAGCTGTGCAATATTTTATGTCTTTTTCAGCAGTGCTGGGTTATTGTTGATTCCAGTATTCATGCTTTTACATACAGTTTCAATGAACTGTAGGACAGATAGAAACCACCTCACATTGCCAAATGAACAGAGATCATGACCTCTTTATCAAAATAGAAAAAAGATGTATTCATCATTCAGATATCTATTAGTGGTTTGCCTTTTCCCCCTCAGAATAGCTGAGCACCAAAGTAAATTAAAGACCAGTAGAGGGTACTAGTGAATGTACACAGTCATCAGTAAGCAGAAGCAAAGATGGCTGCATGAGAAATTTGGATTAAACCTATAGAGAGTGCTCTGATGATAATTCAATAAGACTTAATAAGATATCTTTAGCTAGTTTTCATTGTTTCCTCAGATATTAAAAAGTCCTTTCAGCATCAACAGATTATATTCTGATTTAAAGTTAGGTTACTGTAACCTGCTTTTTAAAAGACCAACACTGATATCAGATAAAAGGTCTTAATTCCACTGCATCAATATTTTGAAATGAATTTTCAGAAAAAAAAGGAAGTCGTGGAAACATATACCCCTAATATCTGTACAGTAGCATGGGTTGTTTTTTTTTTTCCTTTCTGAAATGAAAGGTGCATCTGTACAAGCAGTGTCATGCAACCAGAAATATTGTCATCAAGAATCAAAACCAAGGTAAGAAGTCAGATTAACACAGTTGTATCACTTTTTCCAACTACATAGCATAGTTTATATCTGGACTGTGTACAGTCTCTCATATTGACACCTAATTCATATCCAGACACCTAAATTAAACTTTGCTGATTTTTCGAATTGCTGAGCCATCATCCCTTACTGACAACAATGGGAGTTGTTATATAAATATTTATTTATAGCTCCCCTTTGACCTTGTCCCCGAATCCTTGCACAATAACCCCATGCACTGAAGCTTATTCAGCATTCTACCTTCTGAGCACATTTGAGCAGCTGCTATTCATTAGAAAAACAACAAAAACAAAAAAAACCTCAGAACCTCAAACTTCAATCTGAGTGGGATATCATTCATTCTTTTCTCTCCAAATGAATGGTTTCCTTAATATATATGTATGCCTGGCCCAGACCCAGGACTTGTAATAAGTTTCCTATGCACAGAGATATTAAGGCCTTAAGATCCAATATCCTTTGCCCTACAGGGTGAGAAAAGGGAGCTTTATCCTGTTTGTACAAGGGTATATGCAGAATTCAACCCATTTGCTGTCAGAGCTGGAGTGAACTTAAAGTGTTTCCCTGGAATAATGTACTTACTAAAAAGTTCCTGTACATAATTTTGTGAAGTCTTTTGCATATAGTAGCTTTGCTTTTCAACTTTGGGGCTCTGCAGTTTTGGATCCTATGTGATCAGTCCAGACACTATTTATGCATAGGTTTAACCAATTTGCCTCTCATTAGAACAAGAGAACAGAACCTTTTAAGAGTTCAAAAAAACTAACATTTCATAGAATAATAAAGAGCAGGGAAAAGGATGCATATTAGAATTATAGAAAAAATCTCAATCACCCAACTACTAACTGTACTATTATAATATGAATTCAAAGCATGTCAATGGAAGACATTATTTTACTCTTGCTGGTTGTAGTCATGATAGCTTTGCAACTGGAAGGTGAAAATTACTGATGCCTGATCAACTCAAAAAAATCTCAGTGGACCTGTGATCAGGGCACAGTTCATTTATCAGACCATAAAGACCTCACACCAACTGAGATTCCTTGGAGTGCCTCAGATACCTAGAAGGGCCCAGCATATAGTGCATACTTGGATGCGTCTAGACTTCCCTGTTTAGGCAAGTGAATAGGTTGATTAATTTATAAATATAAATATAATATTTATGAAGAAGCTTCTAAGTTTGCTATGTCAAAGCCTTGAAAGACTAAAATAAATATAATTTTTAAGACTAAATACAGAGAGCATGTTTCCAATAATCTAACAGTCACAGTATCTTTAACACTCACAATTCAGAGCACTAAGACCATATGAATCAAAAGGCCAAACTCTGTCCTGTTTATGTCAGCACGTGCTGCAAAACTATGAGAGATCCCTGAACTAAGTCCAATCTTACAATATTCCAGAGACATAATAAAACCAGGAAAATCTTTCTGCAATAACAGCCCATTAGAAGAAATAGAGATTTTTACTGAAGGTAAGAAGAAAAAGATCAATAGAGAAAGGGTAGGAGGAAAGGTAACAAGCAGACATATTTGAAATTGGTTATGACAAATGGCAAGCAGCCATCCATTGGCTTCTTTTTGCAACTTGGAAGAAGGATAGCAAAAGCAAGCCAGTTTCTATAATTTTTTAGCCCCGGCAGAGAGCATTTTTTCCATGCCTTGCAAGCTTTCCCTTTTCTATTTGCAACTGCTTACCATCTGGGAATTTGTGGTTGCGAACAGTTAAAACTTATTATTTAAAAACACATATATATTTCACTTGAAATTAAGATTTTTGGTAAAGTGACTGGATTCCACTTTTGGATGGACCGTGGGGAGATTCTAGCCCCAAGCATGTGCAATGCTTGGGCCTGGAATACTGGCTCTACAGTTGGAGAGAGAGTTGTGAGTTTTGTCCAGATCCAGAGTTTTGACTTTATGGCTAGTGATTAAGTTATAACTAATATGATGCAAAAAAATATATCTTTTAACACCTCTGTAGCTTTCTTCTTTTTCCACTAATTTTAATGTCATGCTTTTACAGTATGTATCAGGGGATTAGGGACAGAATACTGACCATCATCCCTGTGAAGCTACTGGTTTTCCCATCACTATATTTGTAAGGTAGAGGCACCACTGAAGTTGCTCTAAAGAGTTGGCATGGGTAGAGGCAGCACAGGCAAATTACTGTGATACTTAGCCTTATACATGGGTTTTATGGTAATGCAGAGTTCTAGGGTTGTGACTAGACTTTCAATTCCAGAACTGGATAATTAATACATATCTTGGAAGTGTTCACAGTATGCTAGAGTTGCAGCAGTGTCTGACCTTTAGACATGTTGTAAGTCACTATTTCAAATCTAGGACTCTTTCATCAGTTTAGATAGGAGACAGAGGTAGTTTTGGAGGCCTATCTGCTGTCTGTGCACTGCTTCATTTTCACCCCAGCACATCAATTAAAGTGGATCTCTGGCCTGGCAGATTTAGCAAACCAGTTAAAGATTGACTGAGCAGGGGAATGAACCCACCTTCAGGTCACTGGTCTGGAATAATGTTCAGGCAGTGTCTGAGCACTCTCCAGGATTTAAATGCCTCTGTTTGTCTTCTACTTCTTGTTCTTTCTTCTATTGATCTTGTAGTCAAGAGGGTTTTGGGCTTCTTCCCCCCTCCCCACCTCCCTCCACTTTGGCATGCCTTCAGGTCTGCCTGCCCATCTCTACTTTTCCACTGTCTGTTTCTCTAATCTCCATTGCTGGCTCATCTTCAAACATTTTCTGCCTTTGCTTCTGTTCTTGTGTTGCTGTACACTTTTGGAAAAAAATCTCATTACCATGTAGAATTACAGAACTCTGATTCTCACCAGTTTTTATTCTGTCATTCTCCAGTCAATCAGTGCTTCTTGGAAATATGATATCTGAGGTCCTTCATGCCTCACTGCCTTTAGACTCCATTATAGAAAGTATCTTGTGCTCTCCTCTCTTTCTACCAAGAACACTGATTTATCATTTAAAGAATATATTCAGATCTAGGGCGGTCTCTGCTCTTTTCTACTTTCCTTACTGACTCTCTGTTCTACTTTTCCTGCCGCTGACACTGAAGTCTTTTTTTAATCTCACTTTTTCTTCAGTTTTAGCAATCCAGTTTTGCCTCTTTCCCTCCAGGTTTCTCTGTTCATTATTCTTTCTCATCTGTCACAACCCCTCCCACATTTTAATCTCCACTATCCTTACAAATACAAATGTAAACATTTCATCTTCCTCTTTCACTACAGTGTACCATTTTTTCCACTGATGATATATCTATCATCAACCTTTAAGACTTCATCCCCAATCCTCACACTGACTAGCAACTACAGGATATTTTCATACCCGTAAATTATGTTTACATTGGAGTTTAGTCATGAAATTGTCAGGCAGTGATTAATACTGCTGGCTTTGAAGAACAGTCCAAGCTGCAATGGGGCAAGGTATCAGCTGGTTTAGATTCTTCTTCCAGATTCTATTTGTTTTTCATCCCATGATTCTAGAAAGTGAAAACACAGGACAGGGATTTGGCTTTGGTGCCTTCTTGCTCTGTCACTCCCTTTCTTTTCTGTTCTCTTCTTGTCTCTGTACTCCTTGAATATTGACCAAGATCCAGTGGGATGTTTGCAGAGCAGCTAACAGCACTTGCTTAAAAACAACCCAGGAGTTCTGTCCTGAAATGCCCTGAGGCCATCAAAGACCTAAGATCCAGGTTACCAGCATCATAGGCAAATAAAATCACACTGTCATGTCATTAGAGACATGTTGGTTGAAAGGGACCCCTGTAAGACACCAAACAAGCCTCTTGTGTGGAACAGGATAAATGCCAACAGTAAATCAAGTCAGTCATGGTGTTGGATGGCAGAGTCCCCAGGATCTCAGAGGATGAAATTTTCTTGATATTTGTAGTAGCCCATGCATGATCACCTTGATAGCTCTTTGCTGGACCATGTTCAGTTTCTTTACACCCCTGCTGAACTGGAGAGAGCCCGAAGTTTGACAGATTATGGTAAGCATAGGTCCACTGGCACTTAGTTAAAGACAATCATAAATTCCTGTGATCTTCTGGCCATGAGTTCCCAATGTTTCAGTTTTCCTTATTTGTGATGAGAATTCACAGTTGTCCCGTTTTCCACCTTGCATTCATTAAAACTCCTATGTATTTTCCTCCAGGATCTGGACTGACACAAGGGCTCTTTCTGTTCCAGGTGCAGACCTTGCTTCTTCCCCTTATTGAACTTTGTGAGTTTTCAGTTTGCCCAAGCCTCAAGTTTGTCAATATCCTTGGACTGAAGCTCTGTCTTTGGCAGGTCAGATACTCATCCTTGTTTAGCATTACCCACAAATTTCCTGAGGGTGCCCCAAGTCAGTGTACCAACAAGAAGCTGCTTACTTCCCTGCCTTTGTCCTTATGCTATCAGATGCCTCACCTCTAAAGAGAAACTCACTGTTTGAAGTTGGGGATGGTTCTGACTCTTGCTTGAACTATTTTTTTCCATTGAGTAACTCTAGACGTATCCCTATAGATAATTTAGCTTGTGCTTTGAGGAAGAGGTATATTAGAGTCTCAGTCATATTTCAAAGTGGAATTTAAATTTCACCTAGTTTTAGACATTTCAAATTATATGCATGAGCTAGTGTCTGTAGCTGATACTTATAGCCAAGACTGACAGGGAAAATAATCCTAGATGGTATCAATTACCAGTTATGTTTTTTGTGCCTTATATCTATGGGTTTTGGGGTTTTGTTTGTTTGATTGGTTATTTTGGGGTTTTTTATGTTTTTTTTTCTTTTTTACTTATGGGATGGGTTTAGCTTATGTACTAATAATGGAGATCAAGGTAGAATTACAGTAAAAATAGAGATGTTCAGTAAGACTCTGCAATCTAGTAGATAACTATATACAGATTTATTTTTTTTCCTTAGAGATCCTCATCTCATTTTTAGATTTTCCTCATTGATCTGCTGGCAGGTCAGGTGAGAAGGCACAGGAGGAGTAAAACTGAGCTAAGTATAGCTGTTACTGCATCATAATACTTTCAAATAATGTGCAAAATGATAAAAAAAAAAGAAAAAAAAGGAAACTAACTAAGAATTCATTAACCAGAAGAAAATATTCAGATGTTAGCTATTGCTTTGTCATTGAACATATGAATTTAAAACAAAAATAAAAATATTAGAAAATTGTATGGATGCTTTTTTACAAATCTAGGAATCAACATGATGAAGAAAGGACATAAAACCTTGAGACAGAAGGGAAAGAAAAAAAGATAAAGTCATCATATGCTCCATGCAGTGCTTTCCACAGAAACCACTAGTTTGTAATCCCCATCTTTTATTGGCCTTTTTAGTGCAGTTATGTCCATAAAACAGCTGGAACAATGCCTGAAAATGAAGTGATTGGGGCAATAGCTAATTTTGAGCACTCTTGAGACTCAGATCAATAGTGGAGCATTATCTGGCTCCCCAAGTCTTCTGGGAGACATATGCCTTTCAGCAGGGCTTACACATAGAGGAGAAAAACTCATCTGACCTAATTTTCCACCCCACACACCTGTTGCAACAGAAATCCTGCTTTACATGTCAAAATTTCTGAAGGAGCTGTCTGCCAGCATCCTGCTTTCTCTATCACACAACAAATTGTTCACTAGCTGAATTTTCACTTTATTGTTCCTGCCAAAATACACCAAGAGCTAGTTTTGCAATGTTTCAATAAAATCCCTTTGGAATAATGTGAAATTGTTGAGGCTTTTTGGATCCAAGGTTATGATCTAGCCAATTAAAAGGATGGAAGCTATTTATGAAGTTTGGATCCAGGTCTAGGTTTAAATCCTGAACACCCTTAAAACTGAAATAGCACTGGCAGGACAGTGACTTCCTTTCAGTCAGCTCTGAATTAACTTCAGAGGAGGGAGCAGGGTTATGAAGAAAGGAAGTGTGCACTTTGGATCTTTAGCCAGTCTTTAGCCAGCAGCTGAACGCACCCAGGCTCAGCCACAGGCAGATGAAAATTAGCATAAGTACTTATAGAAATGCAGTTAAGAAAGAAACCTAACATTTGGTCTGTTTGTTGGGTGAGGAACCAGGAAATCCTACAGTTCAGTCAACTTTGCCAGAGAGAAACCAAATTATTCATGAATGTGGCTTCTTCAAAATTCACCAAAGATCTGTGTGTGTTACTGTGGCATTGGAAAAAGGTATCCCAGCAATTCTGTGTAGGTACAGAAGGCTCTTCCAGAAGGAGGAGATGCTCAGACAGCAGAGCTGCCTTTACCTTCCTTCCTGCGTGGCTAATAGATTGGGGCCAATAAAGAGGCATGGGGAAGACACATGAATGAGAGACAGAAGAATGGGAACAGGCTCTGTGGGATGTGTTTTCTTGCCCCTAAGCCAGAACACTTTCCCCAGGCTGGCTCTGCCTTCTGAGTAGGTTGATTTGGCTGTTAAATAGGCAAGGATAATAAAGGAGGTTGTCTCCTGTGCTGTGCCACTTACCAGCTCAGCCTGGGTCAGGAGCCAGCTCAGTATGTCCCAGCACTCCCAGAGGAAGAAGACATTGCAGCCTTCCACTCTTTACTCCTTTTCCCAGTTCAGTTTTGAAATAATGAACTTGCAAGCTTATGTACCCTCATCAAGAAATTTTTTACCCAGAAGACTGTTAGCTCTAATGACTGTTTTCTTTGTATTTGCACTTGCCAGATGTGAAACATGTTTTGATCTGTTTTCTCATTATGAAAATGCTTTCATTTATGATGCCCAGCAGGGTGATGGCTGATTAACTTCAAGTTTGTAGGTGGAATTCGTTTTTTTCTTTTTGAAAGTGATTACCAAGGCCAGCAAAACAGAAAAAAGACTCTTTCAAGAGTCTGTTTCCAAATATTGCAGGTCACATTTTCAAAAATGCCTTGAACCTGTTCCTGCCTTTAAATACATAAAAGCTGTTCTCTGACATATTTTAGTTACAACCATTTTCATATACTTGACATTGAAAAACTGTTTTTCCAGAATTATTACCAGTTACAGTGTGATGTGTTTTCAGCCCTTTGATTTTTGCCATTAGATTCCTCTTGAAAAAAATGTGTTGCCCTTTCCCATGTTCATATTTGAAGACTAGAATACACAGCTGTGTTTGTCATTAATTCCAACCAGAAAGGACTTTATTGAAACTCTATCAGAATAAATTACCAAAAGATAATTTCATCAGATTAGGCATCACAAACCAGATATTTAATTTTGCCTTATGTTCTAGACAAGTGCTCTGGGCAGTTTGTGGAGAACTGGCTGATGGAGAGCATGGGGAGGGTGGTGGTAAATAGTTCCTTTTCAAACTGGCAGTGGGTCAACAGTGGGGTCTCCCAGGGGTTGATACTGGGTCCAGGGCTGGTTAGTGTCTTCATAAGTGATCAATGTTCAATGTTTTGCACCTGGGAAAACAAAATCCAGGAGTGTGGCGCAGGCTGGGACCTACTGACTAGGAAGCATACCTGTGGAAAAGAACATGGGTTTCTGGTGGACAATAAGCTCCATATGAGTGAAGAGTATGATGGTGTGGCAAAGAAAGCAAGCAGGATTCTGCGTTGCATCCAGAAGTACTTCACCAGCAGAGATCAAGGAGCCATTATCCCACTCTATTCAGCATTTGACAGGAAAAACCCAGAGTACTGTTCAGTTTTGGCCCCTGCAATACAGAAGAGATGTGGACAGGTATCTGCATCCAGAGAAGGACCACAAAGATGATCAAAAGGATCATGGGAAGACTGCCATGTGATGAAAGGCTGAGAGAACTGGGTTTGTTCAGCTCTGAGAAAAGGTGGCTTAGGGGAGACCTTATTACCAGAAGTATTTAACAGATACCAACGAAGAAGGTAGAGGTTCTCTTTTATATGGAAAAGATTAGAAGCAATGATAATAAGTTTCTCCTGGGGGGATTCTGATTAGACAGAGAAGGAGAACTTTCCTCAAGGAGAACAAGCAGCCACTGAAATAACCTTCTCAAGGAACTGATGGACTCCTGGACACTGCACACTTGTAAGACTCAACTGGACAGGGTGCTGAGCTTTTTGCTGACAAAAGACCATGTTTTTGTCAAGAAAGTTTGGACCAGATGATCCTCGAGTCCCTTTGAACCTATGATTCTATTCATGAGTCTATGATTCTTCTGTAAACTATCAAGCATTTTGAATTTGAACCTGGACAGAGTTTGTTCAAATATCAAACCCATTGTTTCTGAAACTTCTATGTAAGTAATTGTCCATAAAAATAACCACAAAATGTTTTAATTATAGGACTGGGAAACTCAAAAAGACTCTCCAACCCTTACTAAAGAACATTAAAAATGACTGATAGTTCAACTTTTGTATTTAAAGAAATTTTCAGCCTCTAGCAAGACTAATTTATTTTATAATTCTGCAGCAATAATTGCCACTCGCTATCGTTACTTCCTTTGAACTGACGATCCTAGCGTGAAACCAAAACAAGAAGTGGGTTTGTATGTGCAAACCCAAAACATAATGCCTGAGGTTTTGCAAAAGCAAAATACTTCCTGGCTCATTCTATGTCATGCAAATTTGATGAAACACAGTCATTTAGACGGATCAAAAGAAAAACTCCAAATGTAAACTTGCAACAATTGTTTACAGTATTAGATGATCTTCCTGAGGTCCTTCTGACCTGCGTGATTTTAAATTTTACTCAGTATCATTTAGTCACAATATCAATAATATTGCAAGAAAAGGGAGGCATAGCTTTGTACTGTGTTGCACCTTTCCATCACACTTGAACTGGTTAAGTATAAGAAGAAAACAAGACTAATATAAAAAGAAAATAAAAAAGATGACTAAGTTCCCAAATTATCACAGAGGTGTTTCAGAGAATTCACACGTTGGCAATATATTGCTTTTTATAGATTTAGTCTTTTAAATATATTTTATAGACAGGAAGAATTTTAATAATGTGCTTACATTAATAGTGCTCTATCAGCTACCTGTTGTCATGTTTTCTATACCCTGATAGCACTTCTGCAGTTCTTTATACACTTAGCACACTGTTGAGCTGAAGTTTATATTATTATGACAGCTATGAACTGAGCCTCTAACCAGTAGAAATTATAACATTAACCTCTCATAATCGGCAGTCAATGTCTTTGATTTACTTCTAATATGACCAAGAAAGTAAGAACTCAGAAAATCGTTTAGGAATTTAATTCTGCTTTTAGAAAATCATCTTAATCCTACTGCACACTCATTTTTATGCTCTAATAAATATTCTGCATTTTAATTCACATGTTATTGTGAATGCTTCCTTTCTATAGTATTGAGAAATCTGGAATATGTTGGTTAATACTGAGAGACAAAAAAGTAGCACCTTTATATTAGTATAAAACATAAATAAATATTCTGTAACGATCCAAAGAATTACTGATATTGAAAGCAAGTAGAAGTAAACCAAGCAGAACTGAAGTTTTTAAATCCTATATCACTTCAACATACCCTGATAACAGCCAGAATAATAAGAAAAAAAAATTAAATTTATTACTTGGGTGGCCTGGTAGTTTTCACATGTCTGGCTACCTAGATCTGATTTTAAATAATCCCGTAAAAGAATCTATTTATCATTCAACTCCCAAAGCAAAATTCTCCTGACAGTGACATATTCCATTACTGCTGTCTTATTCTAGAGCAGTTTGCTCTTGTTTGACGGAAACATAGATGTAATAGTGCTAGTCATGGTTAATGTAAATTACCTGCCAATTAAGTACCTTTTCCATAATGACTGAGGGCCAGAAATACAAAAGGTTTGAACTCTTAAGGGGCAACCACTACAGGGGATTAGCCTTTATAAGGTGCACAGTTTGTAGACAGAGGGAGAATACCATCAGTAAGATGAAAGATGAAAGGCTTGAAATTGAAAAACTGATCTAAAAATCACATTTGACTTTTAAAATCATAGACCTGAAAAGATGCAAAACATCTACTTAGTATTGAACAGTGTGATTTGTTCCCATTAGCTCAACATATGGCCTTGTGTATAGATTTTCTGAATTTATAATGTCATCCTTGGAATTAACTGGTGACATGCATCATGCTTGTTAAGAAAAGTATAAACTGAGTATTTTCATTAGATGTGGTATTCTCTGTTGCTAAGAATTTAAGTAGTCTAGTTTTGGATAAGATTTGTGGGTACAGTTAGACTGGGATAATGAGATCCTCTGCAAATGGAAAAGAAGTGGTACTTACCCTACTTTTGTGTGCACAGTTCTATTAAGATGATATGTTGGTTATAACTGTGTTTAGGGATGCTTATTAAGCACATACAATCACTTCTAATAGCTTTAGATTTATTTCATGTTCTTTCAGCACTGTCCCATCTCCTTCCATCTGGTATATATTAGTGTACTAACTGTAAAAATAATAATTAAGAAATGTACATTAAAATCAGTTTGAAATTAGTTGGGTAGGAAAGATATTGGCCGACACTTTGAATTGAACTTTATAGAATATTGGACAGTGGGGAGCAAGAAATCCTAAGACTATTTTGCAAGAATTTTTGGGATTAAAAATAGCTTTTCTGAATTTATGTACAGAGGGTTTACTTAGTTGTAAAAATCATTCTTTAATTTCAAATACAATTGACCCCTTAGTGTATTCCCAGTGCATACAAGTGTGTTGTTTTGTTTTCAGACAGTCTCTCTGGTTTAGTTATGACGCTAGGCCAAGTTATCTTCTCGGGTTTGTCAGTAAAATTGGTTAAATACTCTATTGCATCAATGCCATCAATTTGCTACCTATGAAGAAAATAGAGTTTGATAACTGTTTTCAGGGGGAAATCCTAATCAATTAAATTAAAACTTGTAATTTTAGAATACATCAGTCTCTCTGAGGGACTTTCAAACTACGCAAATGCATCAGTGGTTTTCCAGCAGCTCCAGAATTTACACTCTCTCTTTCATGCTGTTGCCACGCATTCATTTATATGAAGCATGTCAGAAAATCCCCAAATGGGCTGAACTAGCTGTTGGTAGCTCTACTGGGCAGTCAGAGATGCTATATCAGTAGAATTCCAAGAGACCCACATCTTGGGCTAAGTAAGAGCTGGGTGCAGTATTGAAGTATCCGTGGACAGCATTTGCAGCAATACAAACAATGACTCTAATGCTGAGATACAGGGAGTGAAAAATATGAGCATGATAGTGAATAGTTCAATAAGAATCTGAAAAACATTTGTTAGAGTTACTGTCAGATCAGAAGTGTTGATTAAAGTACCCAAAATAATTTGTGTGATGAAATTTCAGGCTTTCTTACTAAAAATCCAACTACTTTTGTAGTCTAACTAGGAGAACGTTGGTTTGAGGAGAATTAATACCCAAATTGACAACAGAAAGAAAAAGTTTCCAGTCTCAAAAGTAAGTAAAAAATCTTCAATGGGAGGGAATATTCATTCTGTCTGCAAATAATAAAAACTTTCCAAGCAAATCTTTCAAAAAGCAAATCACAAAAACAAGCGCTTTTTTCTTCACTGTGAATTTTACTAGGATGACAGTACTCTGAATTTCCTTTTCATATGAGTACAAAAACAGAGATGGCACACAGAAATAACTGTTCTGGCTTCCTTTAAAATTTCTAACAGCAGTGTGTCCTTAAAACTTTATTAATAAAATCCAAACTTCATTTGTACCTCCATTAAACTTGAAGGTTCAATCAGAAGGTTAGAATAAGCTTAATTTGTATTTACATCCTCTGCTATTATCTGTGATAGTTGTAATGTGGAAAGAAATAGAAACTTTGCTATAGGGAAAACCTTTCTTCAGTGGTCAAAGTATTACCTTTGACTTCAACAGTCTTTTTCTTTACACTATGCAAATCCTTTGTCATTTTCTATGAGAAAGTATCAAAGAACCTTTCTAAAAAACTAGCCTAGTCTCTCTGCATAGTGCTACTATCCAGTTAAAATTCAACTTGCAAGAGGGTTGTGGGTGAAGCTAGAAAGATCTGTATTTCCATAGTATTCTACCTTCATACACTTCACTGTTTATTGTGTCCTTTCTGAAAGAAAAGTGACTTAATTTTAAGTAGTATAGTTACATTGTGTTATTCTGAATCAGGTAGGCACTAATTTAGCCAGTGTGAAAACACAGAAGCCAGTGTGGAGGGAAGTACTGGTCTTGTTTGAATGCTTTTTTGCTACTAGGCATCATTTAATAGAAAAATTCTTATCCAGAAGAATTGACTGCGTTAGAACTATACGCAATAGAATTGCGTTGCCTTTAAAACTCACCTTGAATGAAGGCAGATTCTGGTCTAGATTTACCTGTATGCTTTTACTGGTTTTGACTGTTCCACATACATAGCATAAAACAATCACAGACAAGTCTTAAGTACTTGGTTAAATGAGTAGCTCTATGGCAGATTTCCTTTACTGAGGCAGTTCAAACTGTGTAAAATAGTGAATTTGGTCCAGTGAGTCTTAAATAAATTCAGAACATACCGTTATATACAGCTAACGTGGACAAGGTTCAGGATTCGCTGCACTCAAGGTTGTGAAGTAAACTGAAGAGTAGTTCATGAAATACTGTGCAATTCAGTCCTCATTCCTTGGCAACAGCAATTCTGATGGTCTCTTTACTGGAAATAGATGTTGTGTCAAGACAAATTGGACTCCTAGTGAGTAAGAATTAAGCCAGTGCTAGCCAGTTAAGTAAAATGAAATTTTTCCAGTCTGATACTTTTCACTGATTCAGAAAATGGTTTTCAGGCATAACCTGGATGTGACATGCTCCAGGAAGTATTCAGTGCCAACTGAAACTACAAGCAGAGGGCATATTTTTTTCTTAGAGGAAGAATAATGGTCTTTAATATATACCATTCATACAGATAGGTGGCTGAGTACTTAATAGGCAACCTATGTTATTCACTAGCAGAGGAGGGAATTTTGTGAAATACAGCTCTAGGAGTATAATAATTAACCCTGAAGAATGAGATTTTCTTCTTCACACATGCAGCTTATCATCGTGAGACAAGATTTCTCTGCCTTCTCTGATCCCTCCATCATGCTGTCTCAGGGAACATGCAGGATCTGTGTGTCACAAGTCACTGCTCTTACAGAATTTGTTCTGATGAGACTATTCATCTACAGATACCCATCATTAGTTGGTCCTGCATGAAAGAAACAGCATGAATCATGGAAAACTGTTTACTTGTATAAAATTCAGGTGCAGTTTTAGAAAAAGGGCAAAGAAAAAGGAAAATCTGGTATCCTAATTCCTCTGTCCACAGCCAGCTTCATTTATGATGTTTGTCCATTACTGTTGTGATTTGTGATTTACCACAATGTCTTTTGATACTGAGCTGATGTAGTGCTTCCAAGCTGTCTTGTCATCTGAATATATTAAAGAAGAAATATCTTTTTGAGCAGTTGGGATATTTGCCATTTCTACTTTGTAGAAAGTACGTTGCTCAAATTTAGTTCCTTTAAAAGTAATGCATTGAAAGAAGATTTACACAAATTTGAATTAACTCCCATTGACAAGTAAGAGCTATTTTCCTAAAAGTACACTGCAAAGTTATGGAAGAGCATTTGCTTGTTAAACTTTATTAAGCATGACTTTGTTAGTCTCACCAGTTACATTCCTCTTTGCTCTAACTACAGCAGGATAATGTGAAAAGCCACAGCCCAATGGCTTTTTTGTAATTGCTTAATCTTCCCATATTAAAATATAACAAGTACAATTAGATTGACAATGTAACAATTTTAAAATCTGGAATTTCAGTGTAGTAGTTACTGGTAAACTGCTATTAACCAGTTACTAGGTTTCATATCAGGTATCTGGAAATGTACAGCATGCAAATATTTCCACAGAAAGCAAGCTGGCCACAATAAAACCAAAACAAAATCAGCAACAGGATGTGAAAACTTTCATTGGATGAAGTATACTGGCCATTGGAAATCTATTTTTGAAATATGTCAAAACATTTTCCTAATTACACATGCCAGTATATGCTTTTCAAGGACTTCTTTTTCTTTTATGGCAGCACTGATATGAAGTAAGAAAAATATGAAATATGTGGAAAAAGAAACAGATTAATGTTTTATCCTAGACTTATTTTCCACCTGAAACCTTATCCCTCAGAATACGGAACAGTGACTTTGCCCCTGGAAGCTGCTTTGAGTATTATGGTTTAAAGAAGCATTGTTCACATAGAAATAATTTTTGTGTATAGATTTTAGGCCACAAATTATCATAGCCAGATGTTGCAGAGAATCTACATCTAGAAAGAATCTGAACCCCTAAGGAAAGGTGTTAAAATATTAAATTACACAAACAGGACATGCACTATCACAGGATTGCCATTGGCTGTGTGTTGATATAAAAAGATTGTTAAGCTTGATCCAGACTCAGTTTATGGCTATAAAAGAGCCTAAAGTTTCCAGCTGTGAACGGAGCCAGAAGAAGAAGAGAAGGATGTGCTGGAGGATTGTTTAAAGATCATGCCTCTTAGGATGGTGTGCTGCAACAGAACGAGATGAGCAAACAATGCCTCGAATTGCAGGACAGTGTCAAGCAGCTGTCAGCTCTTTTTGTCTCCATGTTACCATTGCTTTTCTGTAGATTCAAATGTCTGAATAAGCCTAAACTGACAACAGAAGAGAGGAAGATGTTTTAAAGAGATGTATTTCTAGGTCCTATGCAAGTAGAATTACAATGTTTTGGCCAATAAATGATGAGAGATGAAAGTATAATTTGTTCATTACTCACAAAAGGCCATATGTATCACCTATATGTTTATACATACAATACACACAGACGCCACTGATCATTTTTATCTAGAACCCTTATCTGATGATCAGTAAATGGCTCTTGTTCTCATGTTACTTCTTACTCTCTCTGAGTCGGTGAGGATGTAAATATTTATTCTCTTGCAGATTGGTCAAAGCTATGCAGAAATTGCAATGTTTACACCTGGGGCTCATATGTTAGTGCCCCTCAGCTAAAGTGGTGGTGAGAGCTTGTCTTTGTTCTGTTTCAGTGCAGGGGTAAACAAGCTCATTTAAACCACAGGTGGCCAACTACTGCCTATAGCCGGAAAGGCAGTGGAAGAAAAGTACTAGCAGTGGTTTTGGAAGCAAGGCTATTACACATACCCATATATTATTGAATTTTCCATGTTTTCCTTGGCACTGGAAAAAAGGACTACTTTGTTCCTGACTGCACCTTACTTTGGTCACATCAGTGGGAAGAGAGTACAGTATACCCTGGACAGCAAAATGCTTTGGTCTGTATGGTTGAATCATGGGGTCTGCAATAAACAGAAGCAACAATAAAAACAAATAACATAGACAAATATAAAAATTTCTAAGCAATTGGCCAGTCCACTTTTATTGTGTTCCTTTGCTCCTATGAATGGAGAGGGCTCCTTTGGAAGTATGAAATGTGGAGTCAGGCTCTGACAATTCATGTCTTAGTTGACCTGGGCCAGTTTATACCAGCAGGTAATTTGTCCCTGGAGAAATAAGGTGCCAAGTTTAGAGGTGACAGTGATTATGTTGCTTTCATAGCCTTAGGCTTTTAAAGGTTTTAAAGCATAGAAAATGCTGAATTGGAAGACACCCATCAGGATCGTTGTATCCAACTGTGCAGGACACCCCAAAAATCACGGCTTGAGCCTGAGAGTCTTGTCCAAACATTTCTTGAATTCAGACAGGCTTGGTGTGGTGCTATGACTAATGTTTCCTATTTTTTCATAATAGCAATTTAGAAAATTCTACCACTGATTTATCTTGTCTTTACAGACTTCAACTGTATAATCAAATTTTTCTGCCATGATATGGGTATTTTGTGCTACTATTTTTGCCACTTCTGGAATTGCCCCAAAACACAGTATTTTGTTTTCAAATGCAATTTTTTTTGAAACAAAACAAATCCCAAGCAGAGATTGAATTCTTTAAGGGTATAATTTTGTCACATTTAGGTTTTTTCCATCTTAAATAAATTTTAGAAAGTACTGTAGGAAAATTATGGTTACCAACATATGGAAGCTTAGAGCTCTGGAAAGACTACAGACATTTAAAGAAATAAAATACCCCAGATTTATAAAATGCAGATTTGTAGAGGCAACAAAGAGCACAAAGTGCATAACAGTAATTTTGACTTGATATTAAAATCCTGTATGTGATTGCTATTTATGAAAAAAATGTATTGAGCCAATAAAAACAACTATATGTCAGTAACATAAGTAAATTACCAGAAAAATTCAGGGCTCATCAGAAAAAGTTGTGTTACAAAATATTTTATGAGAAATGTGAAGCCTATCCTGATGATTGTTCTTTTTATAGTGCAGAAAAGTAGCACTAAATAAAAGTGGACTTCAGGAGAGATCTTTTTGACATTGCAGTGTTGCAACTGAGACAAAAATCTGATTTTTAAAAGCTTTTAAAGGCTCCATCTTCCAAAAATCCCCGAAGGTAATATACCACGTGTCTTTATTCTCCTTCATGCTAAAGGAACAAGCTGTAAAATAGCGTAATCCCTTTCATGCTTCAGGAGGCTAAGAAAGTAAATGTCTTCAATAACCAATATCCATCAATTGGAAAGGAGAAGGAGAATTTCAAAATTATCTCTTGCCATAACAGTTCTTCCAACTCCTTTCTGAACTCAATATATGTTTTCAATACTTTTTCAGACATGAAAAATATTGTTCTAGCTGAGACTGATAAAAAAGGCTTTTTTTTTTCCTTTCATTAGCCATCTCTGTGTGCAATTTGTTAAAAAACATGCACTGTGTCTTTCAGTAGTCCATCCTGGAGATGACTGATTTTTCTGGGCTTTACCATTCCCTACATTTCTTCCTCCCATTGAGGATACAGATATATATTTTGGATTATAGCCTTCTTCCTCTCATCCCAGAATTACATCTTTACAAACTGGATCTCATGTAGTTATCTTCTGCCTGTGTTTCTGCTCTGTTTGTACACCTCTGTATAGTTCCTCTGTATATGCAAGTTAGGATTAATTGCTATCATCTGCATGCTGATTTCTTCCTTTTGGGGATTATAAATGAAGGAGATAAACAGGAGCAGATGTATCATCATTAGACACCTCTCTGATTCAGTGTTGCTATTTATCATTACTCAATGTTCACAATCATTTAGCCAAATTTCAAACCACATTATTGTGTTTGTAGCTAAGCCAAATTAAATTGGATGGATATTTCTAGTAGGTTTTCATGAAACAAGGTATTAAATATTGAGGAAAACCTAGCAAATTCGCAAATAGTCTGAGTGCTGTAAGTCTGTGTTTGGAAGGCATGTAAGCAACAATTCAAGAACCCTCTTGTTCTTCAGATGGTCCTTGTGCAAAAGGAAATCTCAGAATTGTGCTTATCAATTTGTTTAAACTTTTCACTGTCAGACATATAAGAGAGGAACATTTTGGAAGGTCATTCCTGTTTTTCGCAGTTGTGCAAGAGAGTTGAAATGACATGAGTATGGAGATCTGCAGGAAAAAAAAAGGATTCTAGATGAATGGCCATTTTTAAATAAGCAGATTTGAGATACAGTCTGTTCATTGCTAACTTTTCTCTGGATGACAGTGGGAGAAGTTTTCTTTAACTGGAAATAACAGAAAAGCCAAGCAGTTAGATCATTTTAATAATGGGGG